>PVLD010003302.1:0-145361 GCA_004027595.1 Dinomys branickii | reverse complement strand
AAAAAAAAAAAAAAAAAAAAAAAAAAATTTTACTTCTGTCAGTACATACTTATGGTACAGGTACATAATGAATACATTCATTGTGGGGTGTTAGTACATTGCACAATACATCATAATACAGCTTAAATTCCTTTCTCTTCTCTCCATTCCCTCCCTCATCCCTCCATCCATCTCTTGATCCCTTCTCCACTTTCAAAAGATTACACGCATGTTTTAAATCACCATTTACTTGCTATATCATTGATTATTTTATTTCACAAGTTTCAAGTAACCACATCTATTTTTATTTGGGTCTTGCTATGATATGTAATATACTGTAGTTTCTTAATAAATATATTATTAAAGAAACATATGTTGAATAAATTCTAAAAGTCATGGGAAAATGAAGCAGCTCAAAATTCACAGGATTGAGTCAGAAAAAAGACACAATGTGTAACTAGTGAAAAGAGAAAAGGGAAGTCATTTCAATATAAAGAAGAAGAGGTGTGACAGGATGGAAATCAAGACATTTTGATAAAACAAATCATGCTGTGCACTAATGATAATCTAGGGATTTGTACATTAAAAAGTTTACAAACTTTGGGATACCATGAATATCTCTATAGCAAGGGAAAGATAACATAACATTAAAAGCCAGAAATAGCAATGTAAATATCATAAACTGAAACATACTATGACAGATATAGAAAAATCACTTACTTATGTATTGAAGTACTCCAAAGAAGTACACTGAAGCTGAGCCTAAGAAACTCTTCCTGAGAAGGCATGGGGTGGTGGAGATCTTTGATGGCTGTGTGCAAGTTGAATTTTGACTTTCAGAGCTCCTCTCCTTTTGATGACTTACAAGAGACAGAAATGTTCATATTCTTTAGAAAAATATCACAGAAGTAGACCAAGTAATTCTACACAGGGAATTATAAACTCAATTTGGGTTCATATTTATATGAAAAACTTCTAATAGGATCCTAAATGACACAAAAGAAAAGCAATCAAATTATCTTTCAGCTGAAGCATATAGACTAGAAATGAAGGCTTACACCACAGGATCTTGTTGCATGTGGCATATAAAAAAGGTATTTAAGGGGAAATTAAATTGAAATATATTTAGTATAATGTTAATTGATTTAGGAAATGTCAACTCAAGTTGCTCATAGTAGTTAGAGATGAGCAAATGATTCAAAGTAATTCAGGTTATGATGATATTGATCACTCAACTTTTTCACTCCAATTCACATTATATTGTCCTTGGGACTGCAGTAGAATAATAATAAAAAAGTAATTTAAAACACATTTAATCAAGTTTTTATTTTAGGTGCTCTGGATTTTTTTGACCTTATTAGAAAGAAGAATGCTTATAATAATCTTTTCAAAGTTAATAGAAGACCTAGTATCAATTCTGCAAAAATATATGATAATTTTATAAATTAAAGCATTCTTAATTTTCTATACTCTTTGCTGATGAAAATCACAACCCATAGTCCAAAAATCCATGAAAATACAGGCGTAATTTATATAAATATTAATAGCATATTAAGTCTATTATAGGCATAAAGATTTGTCTGAATACTAAAACATTCATTTAGTTTGAATTTCTAACAGTTGTTGTTACTCTAGCATTTAGGGAAAAGTGGAAAACATATTGGGAAGAAAATAAAATGGCCCTGAACCTTAAATACAAGTGACTTAAATAAATATCAAACCAAGCAGTGTACTGAGTGCCCTCATAAACTATTGAAATGTTGAGGGTTATGGCCCTGAATCAAGGCCAGCATTTTTCTGAAGCTGTTGGTTTCAAGAAAGAGCCTAAAGTGGTATCTTTCTATGGTCTGTTGGCCATTTCAGAACTTTAGAAATGTAATGGTCAATTTTTTAGAAAGAAACAAATAATGAAATAAATTTTATGAGAGGACTTCCAGATGGAGACCGGGTAGGCAGCAGAGAGAGAACCTCCCGGAGGAATGCCACTCAGACAAAGGAATATAGGAATATAGCAACATATGAAGGACAGAAAGGAAAGAGGTGGGTATCCTGAACTCAGGAAGGATCTGAAATGGGAACTGAAGCCCTCGGAAAAACTAAGCAGGACCTCTTCTGGAGGAAAGGACCGGAGATCTGCCATAGCACAATCAGAGGGAGGGGAGAAGGAGGAAGTCACCGCTCCAAACATGCACTTGCCCCGTGCCCTCGTTCCGGCATTCGCAACTTTAGCTTCAGAGACCCATGCTCACGGAAGCCTCCCGACTTGGCCAGGGGAGAGTGGAGTTCCAAGAGCTGGTCCAGGGCTGGAGAGGGGAGGGCACAGCCAGGAAAAGAGGCAATGGCAGTCGGGAGCAGTTGTCGAACCCAGTGTGAGGATGAGAAGTTACGACAGCCACTGGGGCAGAGTCCCCACCCTGCGGCAACCTTCCTAATCAGCGCCTGGAGAGAATCAATGCAACTAGTACACAGCCCACCATGCCCGGCCCTACACCTGCCTCAAGGTGGTGGCCCCCTGCCTCTCTGCTGGGTGAGCTGCTACCGGCGGAGAGCAGCGGGAAACCTCAGCGGCGAGCTGCGGCGGCTCCCAGGGATCTGGCTGAGGAGCGGACAGGGGCTCCAGCACCTCAATGGGAGGGAGATGCAGATGGAGGTGGATCGCGTGGCTCCATGCCCTCCTCACTCCATCAGGCAGGAAGCACAAGCTGGGTTGCCGGGACTCAGCTCCCACCCTGAACTCTCTCTGGGAGCACCTTGAGTCTCAGCAGCTTGGACAAGCACCACCTGTTCCTAGCAATAATGGGATGAACCCACGGTCTTCAGGACTCACCCCTAACTATTAGTGTGAGCACCAAGAGGGTCTCCTTACAGCTTGTACATATGAACCTTGCATGAAACCATAGCAACAAATTAGATGAAAAGCAGCAGACCGGCAGTCTGAAAAACAGCAACATACTCTATACAGCAGACCCGAGAAAATCCTCCAACTCTATTCTAGGACTAATCTTTAAACTCAGTTCATACCCTGAGCTAACACAGTGAGAATGGGCCAGAGAGATTTCAAGCCCTTATACCAAGCATTGTAACTTCGTCCAAGGCCCAGCTGCAAGGGGTGGGGAATGTTAATACTGGACATTGGGAGGAGGGAGGAGGAGAAGAAAGGGCCTCTGGCATCGAGACAATGGGACAGAGTCGAGCGGGTTACCGAGGGCACCCTGACGGGTGTGCGTGCCCTGTGGCTGCTCCGCTGTGGGCCCCACTGAGGGCGCCCCACGGACTGAACCCATCCCCACCCATAGCACGGTGCATGGCGATGGGGCAGAGCCAGGCGGTCCGCTGTGAGCATAGGTGCTTTTCCACCTCCGACCATGGCAGTTTGTATACACCCATGTATGTTATAGTATAGTCTGAGGCAGCTATATCTCTTCCCAAGGCGAGACCCCAGGGCTGTAGACAAACCCAGGAGTACAGTTATTATCACAGAGAGGATGACTGATTGAGTCGTAGGGCAACGGAGATGAGGGAGGAGAAGACTGAATGATCAAATGGGCCATCATCTGTGTAACTGAGTAACAAATGTGAAGGTAACATTTTGTCGGACAGCAACCAGAGCTAATTCCCGTCTATGTTCTCTATAATTCTGTATTTCCTTAATCGTTTTTGTATTAACAGAAGTGAAGATGACTTTATATTATACAGCATCCAGTGCAAATTCCCTACTATCTTCTCTATAATTTGGTATTTCCTTTAATGTTTATGTGTTAGCTAATGTGAAGATAACATTATGTAATACAACATCCAGAGCTAATTCCCTACTATAGTCTATATAATTTTGTATTTTCAGTACTGTTTATGGCTTATTCTCGTTCATATGTCTCCATTCTTTTGTCTTTAAAATAAAAAAAAGAAATGTTTAGCATTATAAGTAAGGAAAAGAGCCACATAATTTGTTACAAAATGTTTACATAATTGAGGCAGAGAAAAAATTAATGGCTCCAGACATAGAAAATGGAAACAAAGGCAGTTTGATCTTGAAAAAATCTTTTACTAGTATCATCTTTAATTATAACAAGCAAACCCAATAATTTATTAACAGATAATTAAGGAAAGTATACTAGATGAAGGGAAACATTGTTTAGTAGAGCTTATTCTGTAACCTTGGCTTTTTCTTAAATTTTAAGAATAAAGGAAGAAAACAAATCAACAGACATCCAGTTACAAAATAGCATAAGAACAATACAAATAATACAGTTACAGACAAAGTGGTGGGAAATTAACAATGGTTTTTGTATTAGTATTGATATCTTCTAAGTGATTTCTCAGGAAAACAAATAGAGATACACAATAGTGATCAAAGCAGTAATCATTAACTCTTTCAGTAAAGAAATATAAGACAGTAGTACAACAGTTATCTTTCCTGTATATACATGTATACATACATAATTTCTGCTTTTTTCCCTTCTCCTTTCCCACACCCCAGTTCCTAACTATCCTAGTTTTTATTCACTCTTTCAGATTCTTACACTAGTGAAACAATACACTGATTACACATAGAGGTCTTGTTTATTTCACTTATGAGTATGGTCACTAGTTGTGACCATTTGGCTATAAAAGCCTTGAGTTTATCTTTCTTTATAGCTGAGTAATACTCCATTATATAACAGTACCACAAATTGTTATCCAGTCCTCAGCAGATGGACATTTGTGTTGCTTCCACAATTTAGCAATTACAAATTGTGCTAGTATGAACATGGGTGCACAAATATTGCTGTGATATGATGTTTCCAGATCTTCTGGGAAAATATCCAGAAGAACAGCTGGGTTGAATGGGACCTCTATACCCAGATTGCTGAGGAATCTCCAAACCAATTTCCACAGTGGTTTCACCAGTCTGCATTCCCACCAGCAGTGGAGAATAGTTTCTATTTCTCCACAGCCTCATCAGCACTTGTCATTGGTTGATTTCTTAATGGTAACTATTCTTACTGCTGTGAGGTGAATTCTCATTGTTTTAATTTGCATTTCTTGAATGAATAATGATGTTGAACATTTTTTGATGTATTTATTTGCCATTTGTATTTCTTTATCTGAGACGTGTATTTATCTCGGCTACCCATTTGTGGATTGGGTCTATGAATTTGGTGCAGTTAATGTTTTTTAAATCTTTATATGTTTTAGATAGAAGACCTTTGAAGGACAGTCAGCTAAAATAGTTTTGAAAGCTTTGGGTTTTCTTTTTACTCTTCTGGTGATTTTTGTAGATTTGCAGAAACTTTTCAGTAGGATGAGATCCCAGTTGATTCTTTGAAGTATTTCATGGGCAGTTTGGTTTTTGTTCATGGACTCTCTGCCTACACCTATGTCTTCAAGGTTTTTAGCTACTTTCTCTTTCAATAGATTTAGAATTTCTGTTTTAATATTGAGTTCTGTGATCCACTTTGACTTGAGTTTGGTCATGGTGATAGACTTGGTTCACTCTTCAGTCTTTGGCAGGTGGCAAACCAATTTCTCCAGTACCATTTGTTAAAGAGGCCATCATTCTTCCAGTGAGTGTGTTTGACCCCTTTATCATAGATTAGGTGGCTGAGTGTATTTGTAGTCGTGTTTGTGTCTTTCAGTTGGTTTCGTTGATCTTCTGCCCTGTTTTTTAGCCAGTACCATGTTGACTTCATTATAGTAGCTTTGTAGTAGGTCAGGTCAAGGACTGTGATTCCACCTCACTTGTTCTTCTTGCCCAGGATTGTTCTTGCTATTCTTGGGCTCTTCTGGTTCCAGATGAATTTAAGGAATGTTTTCTCTAGATCTGTGAGGTATGCTAATGGTAATTTAATGGGAATTGCATTGAATCTGTACAACAATTTTGGTAGTATGACCATTTTCACAGTGTTGGTTCTTCCTATCCATGAGCAAGGAATGTTTTGCATATATGGAAATCCTCTTCAATTTCTTTTCTCAGAGTACTCTACTTTTCAGTGAATAGATGTTTTACTTCTTTTGTTATACTGATTCCTAAATATTTCAATTTCTTGGATGGTATTATAAAAGATATGGTTTCTTTAATTTCTCTTTCAATGTGTTTGTTATTTGTGTACAGGAATGCTACTGATTTTTGAGTGTTGACTTTGTATCCAGCTACACTCCTGATTTTGTTAATTACTTCAAGAAGTCTTCTTGTGGAGTTTTTGGGGTCTTCTATATAAAATATCATGTCATCTGCAAATAGTGATGGTTTTACTTCTTCCTTTGCTATCCTTATTCCTTTTATTTCTTTCTCTAGTCTAATTGCTCTGGCTAATGCTTCCAACACTATGTTGAACAGGAGTGGTGACAGTGGACACCCTTGTCTTGTTCCTGACTTTAAGAACTTTCAGTTTTTGTTCATTTGGTATGATGTTGTCTGTTGGTTTGTCATAGATGGCTTTGATTATGTTGAGGTAAAGACCATCTATTCCTATTTTCTGTAGAGTTTTTTTTATCATGAATACATGTTGGACTTTATCAAAAGCTTTTGGTGCACCTATTGAGATGATCATATGATTTTCATCTTTGGCTCTATTGACATGATTTAAAGCATTAATTGATTTGTGACTATTGAACCATCCTACATTCATGGAATGTATCTGACTTGGTCATGGTGTATGATTTTCATGATGATTTGCTGCATTCTATTTGCTAGTATTTTATTGTGTAACTTTGCATCTATATTCATTAGGTAGATTTGTCTGTAGTTCTCTTTCTTAGTTGAGTCTTCCTCTGGTTTTGGTATCAGTATAATACTTTCCTGCAAAAATAAGTTAGGGAGAATTCTTCCTTTTCAAATTCATTGAAGAGTTTCAGTATTAAATCCTCTCTGAATTTCTTGTAAAATTCTGCTGTGAATCCATCACAGCCTGGGATTTTCTTTGTTGGTAAGTTTCTAATGACATTTTCAATCTCATTAATTGATATTGAGTTGCTCAGGATTTTTATAACTTCTTGACTCAGGCTTGGTAATTTGTATATACTAGGAATCTGCTCATTTCTTCTGAGCTTTCTATCCTATGGGAGTAAAGGTTTTCAAAGTAGGCATTTATGAGATTCTGACTTTCTGTAGAATCTGTAGTAACTTCATCCTTTTAATTCCTTATTACATGACTTTGAGTTCCTTTTTTTTTTTCTTCTTGCTTTGATAAGATTGGCTAGGGTTTATCTATTTTATTTATTGTGGAGAAGGACATTCTTTAGTTAATTTTTCAATGTATTGCCTCAGGCTTAACCTAGCCTTGACTGTTGGGTTCTGGAGGAAGTCTAGCAGAAGCTTTGTAAGCCATGACTTCAACACTAAATGCTTTGCTGTGATATGCAGAAAGGAATAGTGACATGATGGCTATCTAGTCAAGTCTCGTGCCTAAGGTAACTGAGTTGTATTGTCCCTGCAAAAATGGTTGATATCCACCCATTAGCCCAGTTGCCTCTTTTATTTTTTTCTCAATTAAAGGTTATGAGAATGCTATTTGAGGCTGCAGTCCAAGAGGCTGTAATCCCCCTGATTCCAGAATTTTGTCTCTCTTGTATTTCTTTTTCCTCTTTCTTTTTTATTCATTCACAGGTACCTTGTTCTGTTCTCGGGAACTGTTCATCCTGGACAGAAACGGGTATAAGACCTACAATTTATCCTTTCAAAGAACCAATTCTTTGATTCATGTATTTTTTTTAGGGTTTTCTTAATTTCAATTACATTAATTTCTGCCCTCCTCCTTATAATTTCCTCCCTTCTTTGGGCTTTGGGCTTGACTTGTTCTTTTTCTAAAAATTTGAGGTGTAGCATTAGACTATTTATTTGTTCTCTTTCTGTTTTTCTTATGTGTGAGTTCAGCAGTATAAATTTCCCTCAGAGGACTGCTTTCATTGCATCCCACAGATTTTGGTAATTTGTATCTACATTCACTTGTTTGCAGGTATTTCTTAATTTCTTCGGTGAGCCATTGGTTTTTCAGGAGGTTTTTGTTTAATTTCCAAGTGTTTATGGAGTTTCTGGAGTTTCTTTTGTCATTAATTTCCAATTTCCTTGCACTGTGGTCAGATAATATGCATGAGATAATTTCAATTCTTTTGCATTTAGGTAGGTATGCTCTATGGACTAGAATGTGGTCTATTTTAGAGAAAGTCCCATGTGCAGCTGAGAAAAATGTGTATTCTAATGTTGTGGTGTGCAACTCTCTGTATACACCTACTAAGTCTCTATGTTCACAGCTTTGGTTCAGATCTGTTATTTCTTTGCTGATTTATTTTTCCAGTTGACCTAACTTTCTGTGCCAGAGGGGTGTTGAGGTCCCCCATTACAATTGTATTATTGATTATATGGGTTTTCATGTCTGTTGAGATTTGTCTTATGTAATTTGGTGAGCCAATAATTGGTGCCTATATGTTTAGCATTGTTATCTCATTCTCTTGCAGTTTTGCCCCCTTCTTTATCTCTTTAGATTGGTCTCGGTTTCAAGATTATGTTGTCTGCAAACATAATAGCTACTCCTTATTATTTCTGTGTACCTTTGCATGGAGTATTGTTTTCCATTCTTTGACTTTCAGTCTATGGATTTCCTTTTGAGTAAAATGTGTTTCCTGTATAGAGAATATTGTTGGATTTTGTTTCTTAATCCACTCTGCCAGTCTGTTTCATTTGACTGGTGAATTGAGGCCATTTACATTTATGGTTATAACTGATATGTGCTGCTTATCATTGTCGTATTTTTTACTTGCTATCGTTTTCTTAATTTTTCTACCGTTTACTTGTTTGCTCTTCTTGAGAATTCTTTTCTATTGTTGTTCTTGAAATTGCATTCATTTTCTTCTCTGTCTAGAATGTCTTTTAGTGCTTTTTGTAAGGATGGTTTGCCACTCAGGGAGTTCTTTAGTTGCTTTTTGTTATAGAAATATTTTATTTCTCTGTTAACCTTGAAGGATAGTTTGGCAGGTGTTATGGTTTGTGTCTGCATGTCCCCACAAATCCTCATGCAGTTATGGGTGGCTTTTAGAGCTTATGACTGATCCATGATCCAATGCTGGGGTTATGCATGTGAGAGCTATACCGTAGGGTGGATAGTTTTGTATATGTAAGGGAGATAAAGAGGCTGCTGGCTGCCATTCCTGCTGTCATTCCTCTTTTCTTGTGCTTGTTGCTTTGCTATGTACTGCCGCCATGAACTGTTGCCCTCTGTCACGTGCCACTGTGCATCACAGCCAGCTGAGTATGGACTGAAACCTTCACAAACTGTAAGCTAAATAAACCTTTGCTTCCTTAATTTTGGATGTTGGGTATTTTTTCTCAGCAATAAGAAAAAAGTAACCAAGACAGCATGATAAACCAATCTTGGTTGGAAACTGTTTTGTCATAGGACATGTAGTACTTCACTCAAAGCTGTTCTCCATTGGATGGTTTGTGTTGAGAAGTCTGCCATGATTCTGATGGGTTTTCCTTTGTAGGTGGTCTGTTTTTTTTTTTTTTCTCTAGCAGCTTTTAGAATTCTTTTCTTTTGCTGGAGATCTCAGATCTTGACTATTATATGTCTGAGTGTAGTTTTATTATAGTTTAACTAGTAGGAGTTCTATATGCCTCATTTACCAGTATCTCAGGTTGTTTCCTTGCTTAGGGAACTTTCTGCAATTATTTCTGCAAATATTCTTTTTATTATGTCATTTGTATTACTCCCTGCTGTTTCATTGACTCGTATTACTCTGACATTATTTATCTTTGCCTCATCTTGCAACTGTTGAATTGATTTTTCCCGGATCCTTGATTTTTAAGAGATCCTCCTTTCATGATCGCTAGCTGCTGTGCTGTCTTTGAGATCAGAAATTCTATCTTCACCTTTATTCAAGTGGTTTTTCAAGCTTTGAATGGAAGTTTTGATTTCCTGGAAGTCTCTTTGAGTCTGTTTCATGCATTCTAATTCATTCCTATATTGCTCATTCAAGTCTTCCATCTGTTGCCTACATTCATCTATGTTTTTATCTGTTTCCTCTCTGGATGTGCAGAACATTTCTTTCATTATTATTGTCATTTCATTTTTTGCCTGAGAGATTATGTCTGCTCTCATCTCTTCTATGGCCTGATGGAGTTGTTCCTCTACTTCCACTGCAATCATTTCGCAATTTCAGGTGTGTGTTTACCAAGTTCTATGTCAGTGTCTCCTGGACTTGTTCTGAGTGGGGTGAAATTCTGAGATTGTGCTTTAGCCCTTCGTCTTGTCATGTTTGATGCTGGAGGTGGAATACTCAGTCTCCTTCTTCTCTGCAAGTTCAGTAAAGTTTGCTAGTGGCCCTAGGTTTCCAGGTGGGCAGGCCTGCCCCTCAGTGTCTGTTGAGAGCTTAGGCTGTTGTTCTCCAGTATATGGTGAAGTGTACCTAGTTCTCCCAGGCCTCAGACATGAACTGTGAGGTCATTTCATGGAAGATGATTTGTTCCAGCAGCCCCTCACAGTTCAGGGCATGTGTATGACCCAGGATCCAGCTGCACTGGTGGCACAATCCCAGACTAGTGTCCTCTGATCCCAGGGAGTTCAGGATACAGGCAAAACCCACACACAAATTGCAGGGTCAACAGATTGTGGACCACCTCATTCCATGTATGACTCCAGTCAGTTCAGGACATGCATAAGATCCACACATGGGCTGCACCAACAATGATCACAGACTGCCCGTGAGTGTGACCACCTAGAGGGCAGGGTACAAATGAAGCCCAGACCAGAACCACGACCTTAGCAGCTCTTGGAGCGCCCACGCCCAAGCCTCGCTCAATGTTTGGCATACGCAGGGAGGGCCCACGTGCAAATCCAGGAGAGAGCAGTTCACAGGGCTACTGAGTGAAAATCTCCTGTCTGCATCAGGTGCATGGGGAGTGGGGGGAGGTTGGAGACTGAGACTGCAATGGTGGCAGTGTCCTGAGTTGCCTGCTCTGTCCCTAGGAAATAGATGGAAAATACCTGGTTTTCTCGGCAGCATTCACCTGAGATCTGTGCCATCAGTGGGTCACAGACCACCTGCTTCTGCTTCTGTAGTCAGTTCAGTCTGAGCAGAGGAGCAAGGAGTGGGCTGCACCAACAATGATCACAGTTGGTGTGTGAGATCACCTGGAGGGCGGGGCACTAGGGAAGCCCAGACCCCATCCATGGTCTTGGCAGCTTGTGGAGCTTCTGCACCCAAACCTCACTCAGTGCTGGGCACATGCAGGGAGGGCTCTGACAAAAAATCTTTTGATAAAATTTTAGGAAGTTGAACATTAGGATAGTAGGATACAAGGAATTTCAAACTAAGATAATTTTTGTTGCTATTCTAGAAATAATTTTATGTTAATAAGGAGCAGTAAGATGGCATCAAGAGGTTGATAGTACAATGATTTTCATCAAGAAAACCAAGGGGGTAGGAAGCAAAATCAAAGGCAAGGGGTTTAAGGTGGTGAGAGCTACAGCTAGGGAAGCAATATAGGACACATAATTCATAGAATTATTTTGTAACAGTCACCCAAAGTGTCGTACCGAGAGAGTACAGGAAATCTGTCCACACACTAAAGACCCAAAGAATCCAGCTAAGGGCCTGGAACTCCTGGCAATGTCCTGCATGAGTCCATCTGAAAAACTAAAGCCCATGACAATGACTCATGTAAGCCTGTTTCATTTGCACTGGGAAGGCCCAAAGATCAGTGGTGGAATCTAGGAAGTCTATGTCAGCGGGATGAAGGATCTGTGCTATCAGGCTGAGGGATCTGCACTGGAGCCAGGGACTGATGCTCCAAGTAAGAAGCAGAGCTTGCCCAAAAGGTACCACAGCAATCCTCAGCAACAGTGAGGTCCTGAGCTCCTCCAATGATCACAGCGGAGTCCATACTAGGAAAGCCAGCACGACAAATTCCTTCAGGAGAACCAACAGACCCAGGGAGCCAACAGCTCTCGAGCAGCACTTCTTTTTCCTTTATATTCTTATTTTTTGGCAACAATCCGCAAGTAGGACTCCCACACCCAGCACCAAGTTGGTTCAGTTCAGCTTGGTGTCACAAGTTGAACAGCAGCTGTCAATCCACCACACTGAGTAATGTAGAAATTAGGAAACTATTTCCCCAAGGAGCAAAACTATTAACTCATAACCATGCACAAATGCTAATAATGGCAGGAGACGAGAGTGAGTGGCATATCCAAAGGCCTTAAATTTTCCTTATCCTTAATCAAAAGTTTGAAAGTTTTCTCCTAATTCCAGGCTTCTACTTCTCTCTTCTCTGAAGTTGGGAAATTCAATTTGCTTTTGCCCTTTTGTGTTATATTTGTTCTTCAACTATTGTCAGTTTTATATCCTGGAATGTCTTTCTCAACAACCTGGAATGAATTCGTTGAATATAAAGTCATCAAGAAAGGTAATTGCCAGAGTCCAGCTCCGACCTTGGGAACAGGGAGAAGGGAGAGGGAATGAATTAAAGAAAGAAGGGGTTGGGAGGACTGGTGAAGGTAACTAGCAGTTTCCTTTATTGAGCAAAGCACTTAAGTACAGGCTTGTCAGGGAGGATGCCAGACCCTTGCCCTAGATTCAACTCTAAGGTTTCTGTTTCTGTTACAATGGTTGCTGAGGTACAAAAAGACCCGTTCAGGACCACTGCCTTTACAGAATGCTTTCCCACAAGTCAGTCCATTGCTCTTCTTCTTACAAGGAAGTTATACTCATTGCCATGGGGAGGTCTTGTCCTCGCCCAGTTCGGCCCCCAACAGGTAATGTCCCTGTTTTTCCGTCTCTGTGGAAAGAAAGACCTAATGTGAACACATACAATCTGTCAATCTGAGCTGCCGCTATCGCATCCTGTCTGCTGTTATGCTCCCTCTAATCAGGGCATAAGAACCCCCTTGAATGTCATTTTAACAGAACTGAGTTCAAGTTTATTATCTGTGTCAATAGTCTTTCCTAACAGTTTCTGGTACATTTTTTTTTCCTTTAACTGCTTCATCAGGAATTCAGAAAATAAAGACCACCTTTATGGAAAAGAAAAAAAAAATTGCCTAGGTAAATAAAAAATGAAAAAAAAATGACAAAACCACTTAGAATTATACAAATTTACTTTAGAGCTTATCTGCAGTTGTAAAAAATATATATTATCATCTCTGTTATGAAGACATCAAATAGCTGGACTTATGTAAGATTAGTGTGTCAGTATTTGAAGGTGATAGCAGAAATGGTAGGTCATGGAAACTTCTGAAGGAATGACATTGGACTATCTTAGTGAAAAACAAATTAATTCTTTAGATCCTAGTAAATTCTGCCATTAGCATAATTGTGAAAGAAGGCTAGAAAGATCAAAGTTAATTTCTCTCAAGTCCAATTAATTTTAAGTTAATGTTAGTGCTATTTGTTCTTTCTGAGCTGCTTAATAACACCCTATTTACAATGTTTAGCTGTTTATTTTATGTGGGTCACTAAAGAAAATATTCTATGACTCATACACCATTTCCTATAAGTTGTCAGTTTTTCCCCTTGTAATTTCCATTGTTGCCTTAAGATTTAAAATTGAAAGTATCATTTCCAACATTTTCATCTTGCAGTTATTATCTCAGCTTATTTACAGTAACAAATACTCAGGAATTTTTTAGGTGTTTCTGGAGTTTGCTTAAATCTCTGCCTTCATTTGTCTGCTTGTTTTATACTATTGCACTGTCTTTCTATTCAGTGTATATGGATGTATATTTTTGACAAGCTGAATTTGTCTTATTGTGTTGTTATGGTTCTTCTATTTTCTTTGTTACATCTGATCTAGTTGCTAATATGAGTGAATAAAAGTTACTTCTGCCATTCATTCAGTAGAGATAAGTGAAATGCTTAGCAAACTACATCATTGCAATAGTTCAGTAAAAATCTTCATGGTCATTAAAGAATAGCTGTGGGAGATGGAAAGGAGCAGGGAGCAGAGTGGTTTTGATTAGCCATGAGGCTGCTCTGCCGTCTCAGTGAGTTTCACAGCAAATCCAGACTTTGTTTTGCAGACAATGACAGGTTCCTACCAGCAGTATTTACAAGTCTGGATTTAGTTTTTCAAATGGAAGGTACCGGGGGTACTGGGGCTGGGGATATAGCTCAGTGGAATAAGCGCTTGCCTAGCAAGCGCAGGGTCCTGAGTTCGATCCCCAGTACCGCAAAAAAAAAAAAAAACAACAACAACAACAAAAAAAACAAATGGAAGGTACCACATACATCTAAACAATAAATGCCATCTTATCATTGACTCATGTGTGCAAACCTCACATCACACATGCAACTCTCATGATTTCTAGAACACTAAAAAGTAAAGTCTAAACTGTAAGGAAGATAAAAATTTTTAAACCACCGACCTTCTCAGAATAGCCAGTTTCTTTAAACGTTAGCATTTTGACCCCATGATATAATTTACAGAAGTTTATGCAAAATGATGGGCTTATTAATAATTTATATGACATAGCTTTCTAGGTTCTAAAATACTAAGTTTTTTTCTCCTTTTCCCACAACTTCAAACTTTACAACATTCTCTTAATATTTACTTATTAAATAAAGTAAAATAATTTTATTACCATAATTTTATTGTTCATTTTTGTATTATGCAATGTGAGTTCTAAATGTAAAGAGAAGAAGATTTAATCCGTGTGTGAAATCACTAGAATGATACAATTAGTGTTTCACTGTTCATATATACAGGTACAGGAAGTGTGAAAATACTGTATAATGTAACAACTATTTTTCACTTTTTGATATGTTCCTGTTACCAACAGTTAATCTTCAGTTTGCTGATGAATATCAAAACACTGGCAGGAAAAATTTGCCCTATGTATTTCTTTCAGTGTCATCATTTTTGGTGATAGTCATTGGCTAATAAACATAAAAAGAGTAGACACTTTAGAGTCTCATAGAGTTTCTTGGTGTTTCATATTTACTAGAACAACTTTGCTGGGTTCTATATATTCTACTCCAGACAATGGACTTCTCAGCACTGCAGGGCTGTCTGGATTGCTTTCTCTATTTTCAAACATAGACATGTTAAACATATGCAGTATTTTATTAAAATTCTGTTCTCATAGGGTGTCTTGGTTACTTTTCTCTCCTTGCTGAGACAAAATACCCAACACCTCAAGGAAAAGTTTATTTGCTTACAGTTTGTGGAGGTTTTAATCCATGCTTGGCTGGTTCTGAGGCAGAGTGGCACATGGCAAAGGACAAAGATTCATGGCAGCAAACAACCAGCAAAAGGGAGGAACGGCAGCCTCTTTCCTTCCCTTACATTGTAAACAGCCTACCTCCACCCAGGGGGCGTGTAGCTCTCACACAGTCTCCATGCCCTCCTCTTCCACAGGCTCAGGATGTGTACAAAGTAAGCACCCTGGCTTCCTGCTGAGTTACTCTAGCCAAACCTCTAGATTCCCCAAGTTGACACAATGTATCAACCATAATATAGGGTATCACAAACTTCATAGATAAATAGGATGTCCATGAATGAGGACAGATATGTAAGTTTTGCTTATCCCATGTACAAACATGCATTCCAGTTGGTCCATTGGACACACAAAGTACAAGTTCAAAGATACTATTATTCAGAATTTTAAAATGGCAATAACAAGGAATTAAACAAACCACAGACTTCTGAACCGGTGGCCGTGTGGATTCCCATGAAGCCCACCTCATTGAAGGCAGTGAATGAAAGGCTGTCTAATGAGACACTGATGAGGTTCCTCATGAGAGGTGCCTGATGGTCACAGGTGCATTTCTTGGGTTCTTCTTACTTTTATCCTTTTATGGCTGCCTCAGTATCTGTGTTTTGAGTTGTGGAATTAGTTGAATGAACAGGGGAAGGGTTTCTTTAGTGGAGGTAGAAACTGCATTGCAAGCAGCAGAGTAGAATGAGGTTTACCTGAATTCTGTATTTTTTTCCCAGTCTTGAGAGTTGAATTCCTCAATGTGCACAAAGAGATGCCCTAATGAGACAGACATCGGCATCAATCCCAGATCCCCCAGACCCAGGCCCCTTCCTGATGTACTCTCACTCAGCCTGGATCCTTCCCAATCCCCAGTCCCCAGTCCTGTATCACCTCCTCAGGGAGGCACATCACAAGAAGCACACACTCCTCTCCATTGTCTTTTTTATTACATGTACAGAGCTCTACAGCTGTCTCATTTTTGTACAATTCAAACTAATATACTTGCATTACTCCAAAATTTTCCATGGTGATCATTTGTTAATTAATTCACCCTGCCATGAACTCTCTGCCTTATACTAACTACCTTTGACTTTTGTTCTCTGAGTATTTAGTTTTCTGAACAGGTTTGCTATTTGGAATTAAACAATGAGTAGCTTTTAGCATCTGACTTCTGCTTTGTTTGTGTGATTTTGAGGTCCACCTATATTTCACCATAATCAGCTGTTTGTTGCTTTTTATTGCTGAACAATATTTTAATTGTTTATATACAATGCTTTTTATATAGCCATTAACTCACTATTTAATGAGTATCTGTATTTTTACTATTTTTAGTTATAAATAATGCTGCAATAAATACTATGTGCATGGGTTGAGTTAATGATTTTATTACTCTTGAGTAAATTTCTCCCAGCAAATTTATTTTACTAAATTTCAATTTATATTAGATTTGTTAAGAAGTACTAACTTTTGGTATTGGCTATATCATGTTACATTTTGATAAATAATATGTTGAAATCTCAAGTTCTCTATATCCTTACAAACACCACAGTTATTGGATCTAGCTAATTATTCTAGTGGATATACAGTAGCATCTCACTGGAGTTTTAATTTACATCTTCCTAATGAATAATACTGTTGAAGTGTGTATCTTTTACTGTACTTATTAATTATTCATGTACTTTCTTTGATGAAGTCTCTTGTTTTTCTATCACTTTTGAGTGTTTTTTCATATTTTATTGTGGTATTTTTATTTATTTATTATTTTGTACAATATTTTATCAGATACAAGATTTGAAAATATTTCACAGTATATCTTTAATATAAATATTTTATATATAAAATATTTTAAAATAAATATTATATATATAAAATATAAAAATATATATAAAATATAAAATATAAAAAAATTTACTATATATCTTTCCATTTTTAATGGTACATTAAAAGCATTTTATTTTGATAAATTCAAATACATCAACATTTTTCTTTATAGAATGTATCTTATAAATTATATAAAGAACTTTTGACCTAATCAAAAGACAGAATTTTTCCTTTATATTTTCTTCTGTATGGTATAAATCTGTGTCTCATTCATTCTCTTTGCATAATTTGAGGTATGAATCTAAATTCTTTAGTTTCTTTTAATGTTGATACAATATCCTGGAAAGAATGTTTTCCTCCTTTTTATTAAAACCAGTAACATAAAGTTTTATTTCTGAATTTTAAATTTGATTTTACTGATGTAAATGACTATTATTATGTCATTACCATACAGTCCTAAACCTTGTTTTATATTAAGTTCTGATTTCATGAAGTATAAATGCTCCAAATTTGTTCTTCGTTTGAATGACTTCTGTTTTATGCTTTAGGTAGTTTGAAGTGCTATATATATAGCCTGAAGTTGGCAGATTTAGGAAGGCACCTGCTGTGTTTTTGTATGGAGTACAAAAATTAAGAAGGTAAAATTGAAAATTACTGTCTGGATAATACTGTCTTTCAATCCATGAACATGGTATATTTCTACATTGCGATGTGCTTTCACTTCTCCCAGCAACAGTTTACAGTATTGAGTATAACACTTGCAAACTTTAAAAAAAATTTTGTCCTTTATTTTTAAATCTTTTGTGTATAGAATCATTTTCTTCATTTAATTTTTAGTTTTCTTGTTACTAAAATATAGAAATGAAATAGATATTTACACTGATTTTGAATTGTGCACCCTTGCCAAATATGCTAGCTTTCATACTTCTGTTGTTAACTCCTTGATTTGACATTTTATGCAAAGATTACCAGATAATCTATTAATAAAATCAATTTTACTTATTTATACCTTATTTACAAAGTAATCTCTAGAATAATATTAATTAAAAATGGTAGAAGCCCACATTTTTGACTTACTCTCAAGCTATAGGATAAAACAGTCAATTTCACCATCATAGATAATATAAGCTATGAAAAATTTGAAAATTACCTTTATAATATTGAATAACGCCCTTCTTTAGTGGTTTCTTCTCTTTTTTTCTACAATGTATGGCTGTCTTTTTTCTTATACTTTTTTTGTGTTTGTTGAGATGAGTAGTAGTTTGGTTTCTGAGCTCTTTTAAAGTAGTGTGTTACTATAGATACTGATCCTCAGGTTGATAGTCTTTGGATAAATTCCATTGGATTCTGGTGTAGAATCATTGTTTATATTTTGATAAATTTTAAATTAGTGTTATTTTATGTGGGTCCATGAAGGATACTGATAGTTTGGTATCTTCTTGTGATTTCTTTATCTAACTTTGATAGCAGGATAACATTCATTTTATAAAATTAGAAAATGATCCTAATTATTTTATGAAAGAGATAGTTAAGAAATGTCATTATTTCATGTCTAGAATTTAATTTAATTTATATTTTAATTCACCTGAATATTTTCTCTATAGCTGGCTTTATTGAATCTTATGCACAAAAACAAAATTTCACGTAAGGGCCATTAAACTTTTAGGTTTTTCCTTGTGTACTTTATACTTGCCTTTCAAGTCTTAGCTTAAAAGACATGCTATTGCAATAACAGGCCTTAATATCATTTGTAATATTTTGGAATTGTTTTCTTTATTTTTCAATTATATTGTGAATGAGTGTACATACATATTGTTTAATCTCAGTTGTATTTAGTAATTTAAAGAGGTTTGAAAAGCTCTTGAGTTAAACATATACGTTTATTTTACATCTGAGACTTTGTAGTTTCTATGATTTTGTTTGTTTGTTTATTGATAAAGGGTCTTCCTATGTAGTTCACGCTGGTCTTGATCTAACTGTGGTCCAGGCTGGCCTTGAATTCATGGAGATCCTCCTGATTCAGTCTTCTGAGTTCTGGGATTGCAAACATGCACCACCACACCTGGCTAGTTGTAAGTTCTAAAATTTTAGGTTCTACTTGATGAATTAGATTAGAATTTGGCACTCTGCTCTTCTAGATGGCATTATTCTTGTTAATGCTGAACAGGTAATTTAAGCAGAAGTATACCATGGTCCAGCAAATTTCATGGATTATGAGAAATAGTGACTGTCTAAATAAGATATTAGTAACACTTGCATATTGTAATATTTGAGGTTGTGTCAGACAATTTGGAGGATGGTTCAAGGAAACCAGGTACTTTGGAATATAGTAAAGAAGTAGTAGTAGTTCTTTTACTGTGTTTTGACAAAAAGTTGAAAAAGGAAGCACCAAACAGATCAACAAGTAAGTTTTCCTTGGAGAGCACAAAATTAAGGGTTATGAATTATTACAATACAGAGAGAAATTGAAATGAATTATACCATAATAAGAGGTGGAGAATACCAAAAAGTACCAGGAATATCAGCTAAAAGATTGGTCAGGGGATAAAACCATGTGTATTTTGATTCTTGATGCTTCTGAAAGAGCTTAGACTCCCACATTTTCATAGAGATTGACGAGTAAGGGTATGATCTTTATGCTTATTACAGTTTTTAATTCTTAACTGTTATTAGTATGTGTTTGCCAAAAGGTCATCACTCAAGTCCTTGACAAATACATTCTTGGGCAATATTAGTAAGAGAAGAGAGTTAGAGACACTTTCCATGGTACCAGTTGTCAGAGATCGCAGTAAGTCCCCAGTCTCCCGGCAAGTGTTATGGCACATAGCGGGAAGAAAGAGTAAGAGACAAATTAGAGTTATGCAGGGATCTGGGATGAACCATTGTTCATGGGGTACAAAAAGTCAGTCACAAGGCAGCCAGAACTTTGGTATTTGTTCATTTTGGAAAATGGTGAGGGAGTTGCAGTAGGAGGTACTAGACAAGTGGCAAGGCTGGCAAGGCTTGTAACAGAGGGGACAAACACTTGTGGGCAGTGACAGGACAGGGGAACAGGAGGGACCTATAGTTTCCCCAAGTGCCTTAACCTCTCTTACAGGACTTACTTTGTCCTGTGAGCTGCACAGCAGACATTATCCTGAGGACTTCCGGCTGTGACTAGAGAAGACTGGGGAATTTCCACGTTCTGACTTGATTCAAAGGGCAGGAAAAGACAAGTTTGGACATCCCCTAGTCTCAATTCATAATGAATGGTTCTCGACAGAATAGTACAATACGATGCTATCCTGTATAAAATAATTTCAAACAAAATATCCTAAACTAAATGACCTGAGAAAAGAGGGTCAAGAGGCCAATAGTGAGAAGCCTGCCTAAAGCTCAGTCATGTGGAATCAGCTTTAGGATGATGTGGGTCAATGTATTTCCTATCATTTGTTTGGACAACTAAAACAAGGAACAAGCTTAAACCTGTAGTTTGTAAAACAGTTACATTCACTCAGGTTAACCTGGAAAGTGGTCCATTTGTCCTTTGTTCCTTTAGAAGAGTTTGTTTGTGTTTAGATATGACTACAGAGGGAGATCTTTTTGTTTGATTGGTTTTCCATCAGAATTATGGCAAAACCTCATGTGATATTGGGAGTTGGTAAAATTATTTATGTTTAGCACAACACCTAGCAGTTAGTCCTTTGACAGTTATGACAGCTGTCAGAACCCTTTATTTCTGTCCGCACCTTGATAGTTTTGTGTTTGTTTTTATTTTTAGAGGGAAGAGAATCTTGTGTTTGTGGATGTGGAAAAATAACACATTTTTCTCATATTTTCTATATGTTGCATAAATTATGTTACCTGACTGTACGTTGAATTTTCTCTATTAAAAATACGATTTACTTAGAGTCAACTGACAGTTTCTCTATATTTCCTTTTGTGCCTAGTTTTTTCTCATTTGCTGATTTTCTTAACTTGATTTTGTAATAAAACATTATTGTCACCAATAAACACTTTATTGAGAGACAGTGTAATAAAGTATTTCTTACAAGATAAATTAGGCACAATTATTTTCTCATTTCAAGTGAAGTAAAATTTGTTTTACTCAATTATATTTATGATGTGTTTATTTTTCACAGATAAACTTAACTGCATAAGAAGTTTATTAATTTTTTTCATCTTTGTCTTAGGGCTTTAAGCAATAAAACTTAGTTAAGTAGTTAATATGTTCATTTTCTTACAAAACATGCAACATGAAATTGATAAACATAAAAAGGCACATGCAGCATTCGTTCTGGATCACTGTACATGTAACATGTTTCAGATAATGGCTTGAATAAATCAACTTATTTATATTTTAAGTGGCTAGTAAACATTTCTGTATTAACTAGGATTTCTAAAACTATAATTGTACTTTGAGTAGTCAGCTGTCCCCTCCTTCAGACACAGTACTAATACCTATGACTTCAATAAGGTGTTTCTTTTTTTCAGGAGATTCAGTAGTCAGCTGGTTCCAAGGCAGGCATATCACTGTGGAGTGACATAATAGATCACTATGTAGCTTATGGCAGCAGGAAGCAAACAGGGAAATTATACCTGTGAGAAAGGGGTTAGGGAACAAATATGCTCCTCCATTTCCCTCCCAGACACACCCGGAAGTACGCTTTACTAATCTCTGGGTACTCCTTAATCAAGTCAAGTGGATACATCACAATTAGTGATCACATACCCCTGTTTACCTTAATAGAAATTGTGATAAATCAGGATAAACTGAGTCTCAATTCTTACTTTCTTAGAAATGTTTACCCTTCCTGTGACTTTAGAAGCAATCTCTATGATTTTCAATCTATACCTGCAGCCTAGTTACTTCCATCAGTGCCAGACCCTAAATTAAACATTATTCAGCATTTCTAATGGGTAGCTAATAAACCTCTCAATATCAATACTTCAAGTAAGGTAACTGACTCCTGATTTTCATCCTAAAACCTTCAACTCTTGTAGACTTTTCTGTTCTAATAGTATTTCCAGTTATTCGAGCAAAGTGTAGTCATTTTTGATAATTTTTAATCATGTGCTCTTTCTGATGAAGGATCATGTTCAATTAACTCTATCTTGACATTATATCCAGAATTCTACTTAAGATCACTGTACTCTGCTGAAAGCACCATTACACACATAGATAATATGACATCCCAAATAGGCTGCTACTCACACATCTTTAAAATGCTGCACTGATTGAAAATCCTTTGGAAAAAGGCAAAATCACAAAGTTTCACATGATTTGAATAATGTAGCCTGTGTGACTTGATGTCCTAATTTGACTGCCCTCACACACTCTGGTCAAGCTATATTGATTTCTTGCTGTGATTATGTTCCTGGCTCAAAAGTTTTGTTTAGGCTGGTCTCTCCACTTAGATTCTTCACTCCACAGCACCTTCAGGTCTTGTTCTTTACTTTACTGAAGATTTTGCTAAAATATTAACTCCTCAATGGTATCTTCCTAAAGAACTTTCTTATAAAGTTCACCCCACATTTTAGAAAGGATTTTTAAGTGAGGAAGAATTGATAAGCTTTATAAAGAGATCTATGAAAAGAGATTTATTAGGGTAACTTGTCACCTTGACTGTGGAAAATGAGAGGTTCCACAACAGTTGCTGATGGTCTAATTCTCAGCCTGAGAGCAAAGGCCCACCAGCCCGGGAAGGGGTCATTGGTGTGACTCCTAGAATGCAAATACTGGTGTAGCTTGAATTCCTAAATGAAAGGACAAGAATGTCATCCAGAGCTCTGAGAGAGGGAAGGCAAATATTAACACTTGATTGGCCTTTCTGCTTCCAGTCTACTGGGTAAGGGGAACTCTTCCCCTCTGCCTCCATCAACAGGTACCAGCCTTTCCTGGAAACCCCTTTATACACACCCCTGGGACAATACAGTCATTTCAATCAAGTGCTAGAATTTCTAGATTCCCTTTCAACCTCAAGATGGACAGGCCTAGTGCCTGTTGAAGTCATAAGAAAAATTGTTTTACTGTTTGTCTGTTTTCTCTTAAATTAACTAAGCTGTCCCCCAAATCAACCATTCTACTTCTGTAAATGAGAGCACTCCAGTATGTGCTCTTGTGTCTCTCCACAATTTCCTCTAATCTTCCATAAAGTTTCTGAATTCAGTACATTTTCTCTTTCTCCTAGAATTTAACTCCACCACCAGAGAGTTTTGATTGTTTTCAACTGTAGAATCGTAATCCCAACACCGGATCTGCATTAAACATGGCTGGAATATGTGTGTAGGTCAAAGAGGATTAAAGATGATCCTTGAGATTTTCTAGAGAATGTTGTAATGATGATATTCTATCAGTATGGATTTAAAAAAAATATTCTGTTAATCTAGAGGGGATAAACTCTGTCAATAAAAATAATCCAATAATCTAAGTGGCTTACAGGTACAATGTTTAGTTTTTATTCAGAGTAACATGTACAGGAAGGACCAGCATGATTCTGTCTACAGCTTATATTTTCAGGATTCTTATTAACTTTTGTTGAAGAACTTTTCTGTTCAAATTAAAAAGAAGAAAATAAGTGATGTGTAATCAAGTGCTGAGTTTTGAGTGCTGTTTTAAAGTACTACTTTGTCTTATGTTTCAATAGCAAAGCAAATAAAAACTGACGAATCTAAAAAGACAGAGAATTAAAGTTTCTCATAGAAGTAGTTCTCATAGAGATGATTAAAATTAGTACTCCTATGATAATATAGTTTAGTCATAATGAATAGGAGCTACTTACATTAACAATGTTAACTAGTTCATTTTGACCTAAGTCTTATTATATGATTTAAAAATTTGGAGTGCTTCTAGTTATTTCCTTTCTTTTATATATTTTTTGGGAATCTGAAATACAGTCTTTATGCTTGAAACTTCTCATTATTTTTATAATTGAATATAATCTATTCTTTTCATAAATAAGTTTTATCTTTTAGAAAAGTCTATAGGAAAAAGAAAACAAAGGAGAGTTTCCGGATGGGGTAGTTTTAGCTCACTATTGTAGGGCCTAATCCTTTCCTTCTCAGCGAAAAAAGTATGCAATCATAGAACTATTGCTGTTATTCAAAGTATCTATCCATGATTCATTTATCCCCAAATAGAGGTTTGGGGAAATGATAATAAAAAAGAATGTGACAGGCTTGATATGCAAGAAGAAAAGGCCTATGGGACATAAATATTGCAGGTGAAGAAGTTGAGTGTTATGTAGAAATTCATGGCCTGTCATTACTGTGTTCAAAGTAACTTCAATCAGAATTGTGGAAGTTCTTTTGGGATTCATAAATGGAAGGAATCTGGTTTCACATCTGTCTGGCGAATATTTCTTTCTACGCTTTTCTGTTTACTTAGATGAAGCTTCAGTCTACTGTCATTAAGCATTTTTTAACGTGAGATGTTGTTAATTTCCCATCACCCTGTCTGAAATTCTGTATTGCTTTCATTATTTTTGTGTTATTTTGTAAATGTATGCATGTTTGTTAATACATTTTCGATGTTTTATCTTTAAAATAAAAAATTAAAATGGAGCCACTATGAAGAATATTTGAATCCACAAACTTTGAAGCTTCTAATTCTGAGCCAAATGACAACCCTTTACAGTAATCTTAAATAAGTTACTTAGATTCCAAAACTTCAGTTTCCATTTCTATTAAGATACTACTACAAGTCTGTGTGAAAATTAAATGCATTAAGCTATACCAAGTACCTCAGACATTCCCTGAAATGTAATAATTTTTTCCATAACTGCTTCCTGTGCTTATTATCTAACATAAAAACATGAAAGGTTGTTACTGATTCTCACAGTGTTTGCTGGAATTTCAGCTCCTTAAATCCATAGGCTCAATTACTGATCAATATAAAGGACACACAATGGGAAAATGTGTACGGCAGCAAAGTGCTGATAGCACACAATGACAAGAGGAGGCAACTTAGAGCAGGATGCCAACACTAGGAGGCTTACACAAAATTTAAAAATTCAAATTCATTTGCATTATTGGGGTAATTTGTTTTCTATTTTATGAAGTATGTGAATTTGTTTCAAAAATGCACATACTATGAAGGCAGTGAATATGATGTATCTGTGACCTACTGGTCATGAGGCAGCAGTTTCACTGATGAAATCATGAAAATACTGGGAGCAAGTTGAGATGTTAAGGCCATTCAAAAATTTATTTTCTGACAGTTGAATGCATTATCAGTCACACTTTAAACAAAACTAATACCACTATGCACATGAAAGATATTTTTTTAAAAGTGGTTTTAATAAACTTTGAATTATATGACATTTTGTGTAGAAAAGATATGGACCTGAGAAATGACTGGAAAGTGAATGGCAGGTTCAAGAAAATGGCATTTTCAGTCCTAAATTGAGAGTTGTTGACTAGACTTGGTATGTAAAGCTCAGGATACACTGGGGTCAGCTACTGAGAGAGTAAAGCATGTGGAAAGTAAAGCACGAAGGATGTGTTTTACTTAGAAAAAAGCTATTACCAGAGCAGTGACTTTCTGGCGTCATGCTTTAAAGAAAGAAGGGAATTAGAAATCTGCACAGTTGAAAAACCGAAAGAGATTATAAGTGAAATATGGAGAATAAGAAGGGATACCAAGAAGAACCAAGTTTAAATACCACTATTTTGTAGAATTACATAATTTTTGAGATCTCAGAAGAACTATAGTTTAATCTATTAGAAAATGTAAAATAGATTGGATGGTAAAATATTCAGATAGTAGAGGATTCAAGATATATAGACAGAAATATTTATTACTTTAAACACATGATATTACTAATAGAAATGGGAGATCTTTAATATTTAGCAGATTGTTATTCAAGGAAATGTTACATTGAAAATGACTGAAACTAGCTAAAAGTCGTATATAGAAACATGAAATATTAGGGGAAACGCATAAAAATGTATAAGAATCTCTAAAGAAAATTCTACAATTGTTAGTAATTTCAAAGATTAAAGATGGATACATAATCCTCAATCAATAGAGAAAATACTTTGTGAAAATGACAGCTTTCTTCCTGTTGATAATATCAATGGAATCCAATGCCATTTAGCCCCACAGTAAAAAGAATATTAATTTTTATTAATAAACGAATGAAAACCACAATGAGATACTGTTACTAATGATTAACATAAATCGATAGGTATGTGAAATAGAGAAATCTTATGTACAGTGATAAAAATGTAATGTAATTTGTACTAAGTGCTTTGTTAAACAGTCTTCCACTACTGCTAAATTTAATTAAGCCCATGTACTGTGTCCCAGATGAATTCTGGTGCACGTATCCTGGAGAAAACCTTAAACGTAAACTTCAGGGAAAATTGAAACATAGGTCTGTAGCAGTTATGTTAGTAGTTAAGAAGACAAAACCAGAATGGATCTACATGTAAACCATTGATAAAAGAGTATTGGTTTCACAAACATATGACCTGTGTATAATACATCTTTCCCCACCTAAGTGTCTTATATTTGCTTTAAAGTTCTGGTGTTCCATAAACTTCATTAAAACTTTCTGGACCAGGAGCCTCAAATTTTCATTTAGGTCTGAGCTTTGCAATTTATATAGTCTTTCCTGAACAGAATTGGAAAACATTTGATGTGTTTACACAGCGGACTATTGTGGCAATGAAAACAAATGAACCACACAGACTCACATATCACCCTAGTTATAGCTCATAAATTAATATATTCAATATGACTTCATTCTTATACATTTAAAAAGCAGAGAAAAATTAAACTTAGGTTTAAAGGATGCACAGCTAGGCAAACAACATCAAGCAAGTAAAAGTACCTGTGTAATACAAAGCAAGAGCATTTCAAAGGACAATGTACTGATTATACCTATGGAATAGGGAGGGAAATATGATTTACACAAGAAACTTCTAAGAGTTTTGTTTCTTTCAAAGCAAGGTTATGGCTCAACATGTTTTATGGCTTCACCACTCATGACACAAATTCTATTTTCTGTGTAATTTATTCCAAAAAATTTAAGATAAAATAAACAAATATGTAAAGACTCTCATTAAATGACAGCTATTCATTAAGGCACTCACTGTGAATCCTGTTCAAGTGAAAGTCACTTGGGTGAAAAGTGAGTAAAAGTTTATAATAGAAGAAGCAAGGTCTAAAAGGCCACACTTAAGTTTTATACTGTATTCCAGGTGATTCCCAGATCTTCAATTCATGTGTTTTAATTAATGGATTGAGAAAGTATAATAATAGTCTGAGAACAAACAATGTTGAATGAACATTTTAGTACAGTTTTGTTTAGTTTTTCTGCATGCGAACATGTAGCAAACTTCAGGCAAAGGCCAACTAACCGTCACGAAGAAGTTAGTACCCAGCACACTTACCAATATGCCATAGGCTTGTGGTTGCCGACATTATAATTCTTTGTCAGCGGGCTGGAGAAGTTTTTTGGGCTTCTCATGATACTGATATTTTTCAGAGTTAACTAATGAAAGGTTTGAAGATATCTCAGCAGAATGAGCATCAGTTAATACTACAACACCATGGGCTGTTGCTAACTAAGGGACGCATAATCAGATTCTATGTCTCAAGTTCTCCCAGGATGGAATTATTGTTCTGCAAAGTATTTCTTGATAATCAGGCACTTAATGATAACAAATGTAAACTAGAAACTCTTGCCATGTCAACTATTTCAGGAGAGGAATCAAGCAATTTAAAGCTGCATTTAAATTTTCATGCCACAGGGGTCCTGTTTATTTTACTGGTTAAATAAGTGTAAAAACTGTAGAGTCATAAATAAACACTATGTTGAGTCAAACTACTGCTTATCGTTCCAACTCCAGACCCTTCATGATTACCAGCCTCAGTCAGTGGAACTTCATGTCACTGTCTACATGGTTTCAAAAAGTACCAGTTTCCAGGCTGTATATTTTCCTGCCTTACTTTAGGGGTAGTTGACGTGAAGTTACGGATCTTGGAAAAGACCCTGCTTTAAAACAGAGCTATTTTATAAATTAAGTTTCCTAGATGAATTTCATTAATGGTAATATATTTAGGTCCACGTACTCTAGAGAAAAGCAGACAACTAATTAAAAGCAACATATTTTAACTATTGCTCCTGGAATATGTCAATAGTACATTGTGCTGCACTAGTGCTGGATAAATCATGTTTCCAATAAAGGCTGCCATGTAATTTTCAAAATAATCCTTTGAAAGCTATGTTTGCATTAATTTTAGTGTGGTATTTATAATATGTGCACACCTTGAGCAGAATTTTCTGTCTGCCATCTTAGTTATTTAGCTTTTACTAGCTTAGTTTCACACAGATATTCTAATGCATTTTGCCATCATACACCAAGGCACATCATTTTTGGGGTTATATCAAGTATCTCAGCAATCTCACTCTAACATGAACATAATATGCCAATACATTATAACCTAACATGATCTGGAGGGTGTCAAGATAAATTCTCCCTGTAAATATCTTTCCCTTCCAACTTGTTCTATCTTTTAAGGTCTCATTTTTCAAGTGAAACAGAAATAAGTGACTGTCTGAAATATCATTTGGAAATAAAAATGTACCTTAAAAAGCTACTAGTACCGTCTTTGAGGTTGGCACTTTCCCACCTAGTGCCGTAGTAATCTGTGTGCACCCATGTGTGTTGCAGCATAATTTGAAGCAGACATGTGTCTTTCCAATGTGAGAGCCCAAGGAAGTGAATAAAGCCAAAAAGTACAGTTATTATCACAGGGAAGACGACTGCTAGGGTGGGGGAACAGCAGAGATGAGGGCTGTGAAAACTATTTCATCAATTGTACGTGCCTTTATTTGTATAACTGAGTAACCAATTTAAAGATGACATTATGTAATACAGCAACCATTGTTAATTCCCTATCTTTGTAATTCGGTATTTCTCTTATTGTTTTTGTGTTATTCTGGTTTATGTCTGTTTGGTTGTTGATATGTTTCCAGTCTTTTGCCTTTAAAATAAAAAAAAAACAAGAACAAAAACCCTACTAATAGGTTTCCTTATTTTGCTTTCAAAATTCCAATTGAATTCTAAAAGGGATGATTATTTTCATCCACTTAATAATTAGAGTGAGGAAATTCAATGAATTTAGCCAGCTATTTTCCTGAAATCCAATGCCCTCCTGCTGAGACTGTTTCCTTACATGTTAAAAGTGGTAAAAGAAAGAACAATGGTGTGGTAAGATTGTGAGATTCTGAAGGACAATGTCGTAAAGCAGGAATCAGTAAAAAGAAAGACAAATTCTTATCATTGTTGCTAAGTTCTAATGCTTCTTAAGCAGCACAAAATTTTTTTTGCTTAACTTTATTCGTACCTATCTTATGAGCTCCCTTCAAATAAGATATTGAGAAAGTTACTGAATAAAATGTAATATTTAGACATTTCATTATAGATTAGTTTAATTGCTGAGCAATAAATATATCTTTTTAAATATAAATATTTTCAAAAGACTATAATTTTTTATGTTAAAGAGAAAAAAATTACAAAACAAGAACAATGAAAACGAAAACAAAACAACACAAAAACAAGAAAAACAAAACTTGACCTCAAAGCAAAATGATAGGAATTAGCACTGGTTGCTACATTTATGTACTGTAATTTCCAAACATATGAGATATAAAAGCAATTATTGAATTCCTACCATCTTGTATAGTGAAGCTCTGGATCATTTTCAATTTTTTTTTTTATTAATTGTTACTGTCTTTAATTGTTTGATCAATCTTACATCTGGGTGGCAAGAATATAATAACTTTAAATATTTCTTAAACCATATTTTCCTACGATTTATTTTATATCCAATGATAGATATATGGTAAACATTTTCACGCAGTAGAATCTACCATTCTGATAGATTTGGTAATGGGTCATTTCTATATTGTTGAAATACCCAATTCCCAGGCTCAATGCAACAAATTCAGGATTGAGGATATTACCCAAGTGAGGTCAATAAAGGACGTGCCTGAGACTTGTCACAGCTATTGGAAAAGACTCAAAATTTCTCAGGCAAGCTGATCTACTAGAAAGTAAGCCTGAGGGTAAGGGAGATGCTTATTTGCTAATTTTTTATTGCAGTTATATATTATGGATAAGCAAAAATTTGCCATTTTGACTATAAGTGTGTGCATCAGTGCACCATTTAAGAAGTTCTGCCGTCATCTCTGTTACTGATTTCCAAACATTGCGTTACCTCATACAGAAACTCTGTTAGACAATCAATCCCCATCTTCCCACTTCATGCCCCTGATAACTGCCAATCTACTTTCTGTCTCCATGAACCAGCCAGTCTGTACATTCCTATACTTGGCATCTCACGATATTTGGCTTTTTGTGCCTGGCTTACTACATTTAGGACTAATGGTTCAATTGATCTGTGTATCTGACTTTAATTATTTTATTACTTAATAATGTTTCATTTTTTACATATGCAGAATTTTCTATTTACTCCAAGAATACTCACCAGCAGTTCTTGCAGCAGCTGTCTTTATCTTGAGATGACTTGCTGATTTCAGTCCCAACATTACCGTGGAATGTGTCTACTTCATTATTATTTACATAATTCTAGTACATTGATAACCTCTGAAAACACAAAACTCCATTCACTTTATAGCATTGTGTGTGTTTATATTTCCCAAGTACAGTAATTCTTGATCACCAAAAAATAAATGAATGCTGGCAGAGAGCCGGACACTTCTTTTTCTAAATGGGAAGTGAGGAGTCTACCCTCACATGCAGTTCTGTTTTCCTTGATTCCTCCATCTAACTGGTATCCCCTTAGCAAAAATGTTATGTGTAAAATTTCAGGAATAAACAAATCGTGTTTTCAACCATACTATTTTGAGTAGCCTGATCGAAGTCTTGCAGCAGTCTGATCCACTCAGCTGAGAGCACGGATCATCACTTGGTGTGAACTGTGCTACGTGCTACCTGCCCATTCCTCCCCTAGTAGCTGTCTCAGTTTCCAGATTGACAGTCCTGGCATCACAGTGCTTGCACTCAAGTAATCTGTATTTTACTTATTAATAGTTGACAATTTGGATTTACTAAAGAGAAGTGGTAAGTGCTTTTTCTAAGAGTAAATATGAGAACGTTGTGTTTTGTTGGTGACTCTATTCATGTAAATTTTATTACTCTGTATTGCAGTGGTTGTATTTTGTTACAGTTACTCTTAATCATTTGATGTGTCTAATTTATACATAAAATTCATCAAAATATGTAGATATAAATAAAAGCATACTTTGAGTATGGTATTATCTGCAGTCCAAGTGGGTCTTGAAACATATTCTCATGAATATTGTACTATATTTTGTTTAAACGTTCACTCTTTAGTGGACATTTAGGTTGTTTTCCAAATTTAAGCTTATGTAAAAAGTGCTAATATTGCACACTATCATACAAATCTGAGTACTTGCTTTAAGTTCTTTGGAATATTATGCCTAAAAGAGGAACTTACTGTAAGTCACATAATAATTCCATAGCTTTTTAAAGAACAACTGATTTGTTTTCTACAACTGCTACAACAACATACATTTCCACCAGCAATATAAGAAACTCTACATCTATTTATAGCTGATCTATCTTGCTGCTAGATTGACACTTTTTTCAATATATGTGGTCATTTTTTGGCTCTTGTAACAATTTTTTACTTAAAGAGTATTTTGTGTATTATTTCATAGCCTCCAAAGCACCTTTCTAGTTAACATTTCTGCTTGTGGTCTAGCAGCAATGTCCATCATGTTTTCTTTATTTATCAATAATACATTGTACAAAAATATAAACACACTCTCAGAGTCTTCAAAGGCCTTCAAGTTCTCCATTATAATATCAATTCTGTAGTTTGGAACCTGGTTGTCTAAACTAGATCCTGTTGCAGAAGAGGCTCTTTAAGTAGAGTACAATAGCCAGCAGCTCTGCAAATATTGTCTCAATAAATGACTGAGACAAGATATCTAACTTCAGCACAGCACACACGCAAATGAACATCAGGAGAGTGGGAGCTAATCGAGTCCACTATTCATTAAATGGAAGAATGAAGAGCATAAAGAGTCACTGATCCATCCCAATCTTGAAATTCCATGGGGTGAAGTTGGGATTTCCACGATTAATCTCGAGCTGAGTGAGTGGCTCCGGACTCGAGACTTTGCCTCCTCCTGAGCTTTTACGTTCGCTCCCCGATTCACTCTTCCTTTCTAAGACAATGTGTTTGCAACTAAGTATCACTTCAGCTTCCTGCCCGTAGAATGTGACTGCCGTTCAGTCTAAACTAATGATATTTCTGTTAGAAAATATAATTTAGTCTTTGATGCGTTTTTTACAATTCACTCCATTAGACAGAGTTTCTCAATTTCAGTAGTATAAAAGTTAGGGTTGCTGGTGGGTATTTATTTGTTTAGTGGAGGAGGGCATTATGACTATTCTAAGGTGTTAGGGAACATTTCTAGTATCTAACCACTACACATGCTTCTGTGTTTGAAACAGAATTAAGTCCTGATAAATTTGTAAGAATATCGTGAATGAAAAATACACAGCATAGCACACTGTAGATCATGTAGTGTTCACCACTGTGATAATATGGCCATTGGAGCTGAGTTTCTGGCACTACCTAGCATTTTGGGAGTATCATACCAAATGTCAGACTTCTTAGGACCAAGGAAGGACCAATCTCCCAATTATTGTTTTCATTTAACATATGTCATGTTTTTCACCACTTTAAAATTTAAAAAAATTAAGTCAAATCATTTTAAGTGAAATAAGCCAGTCACAGGAGAAAAGAACATTTCAGGATTGTACTTTTCTGAGTTACCTGAAATAACAGTTTCACAGAAAAGAGTAGAATGATGCTTGAAGGGGACAGGAAAGTGGAGAGCAACATGTCAGTGAGTGTATAATTGCAGAAATAAAAGATGAATAAATTCTAGAAATCTGCTGCAGAATATTAATCCTATAGTTACGTATAATATACTGGATGCTTAATATCTTAAAAGCATAGGTCTTACACTGAGTATTTTCTGTATTACAATAGAAAAACAAAGAAACAACAAAGGAAGGAGATCAAAAGTAACTGTGAACCCGGAATGTGTAAGCATGTATTCCTGGAGTCACGGTTCCTAATATCTCAAAGTTTGTGTATTATTTTTGTGCTATAAACAATAAGTCTGAATTTATCCAGCTGTAGACTCTGTGACTGTCTCATAGAAAATGAAGATATAAATACAATTTCACATAAAGCTCAGGATCCTTTGAACATATCTGTATAAAATGAAAATGAATGTCTCCAAATACGTAACTTTTGGAAGGAAAACAAAAATTTTATACCCTCTAAAATCAATAAAATTTAGAAAAGATGTTATTAAAGAAACACTCAACTCTAGTTCCAATGAAATGTAACAAAAATAGATCTTAATGTAAGCACAATTTTACATAAGATAGTTTGTTCATTTTTTAAATTAAATTTCCGAATTTCTACCAGTTTAAACATTTGCACACCTGAAATATTACTGTGACTTACACTTCTTATCAGCTCTTGAGTTGATCATAAAGAGTTGCCTATTTTTATTTAAGGATAGCTCCAGTAAACCTTAAGTAGGATCAAATAAAAACCAGACAACCTTGAAAGCAGAGGGAGCAGAAATCTCAGTAATGGAGGACCAAGAAAATTGGATTCAGCCTAATGGACCGAGAAAATACTTAGTAAAAGTAAAATGGTATTGCAATGCTGTCCCAAGGGTATGAGTCAGATTATTCAGAATACATTGTTTTGGGTTAACTCTAAATTTCAAGAGCTTTATTCTAGAATAAAATCTAGTTTTATTGTGACTAGCTAATATGAGTATAAAATGCATAAAACTGATAAATTTTAAGTCAAAGGTTAATAAAAATATTGAAAATAATTTATTTCAAAAAAGTCTACATGGGATCAATTATAACATTTAATGATTTCTTAAAATGTAGCAATTATTTTAAAGAAAAAATTCACTTTTTATTAAATAAGTTTATTCTAATTATTAATATATCAGAAGGAAAAACCTATATGAGTACTAAAACTTGAAGCTATAACCCAATAGAGGTAAAAAGTAAAAAACTAAAAGCCCAATGATATCTGCATATATGCCAAGAGAGTGTTGCTGAAGAGAAATACAACTAAAAATTGGGGGTTTTCTATTACTTGTAAGTCAGTGTAAATTCATAGTATGTTTTCTTTGATAATGTCCCCAGTAAAATAGCTCAGAAAAAAGTTTTATTATCTTAATAAAGTCCTTTGTGGAATATATTTTATATTCTCCACAACAGTTTCCTATAGACTGACATTTAAACAATTCATGTGTGGCAAAATAAATCTCTCATAGGAAAGATGAAATATATATTTTCTGTAAGATCAAATCTGCTTGAATGCAATCATTTTAGTTAATCCACTCTCCTCACACTCTAAATTCAAGCATAAATTATTAAATCAGCCTAACACAACTTGTTGTACTTTGTAAGATAATAATTAATGAAGAGCATTATTGGGTACTGGTCATGAACAAATTATGATGCAGAATACCTGCAACAACGCTCTTACTCATCCTCTTAATGGAGACGTCAGTAACAGATAAATGGAGATCGAGCAGCTCTGCAGCCTCTCTTTCATGAGGAGCCGGAATGATGTACTAATCAGCACTCGCTCTTTCAAAAGAATGAATTATATGGCAGAGTCTATGATTGTACCATAGTCATTAATTTCAATGGATATAATGAAGCATATAGTGAATTTTTACTTTTTATTTCAGTTTTTACACGAGTTGTTCTAATTTTGATCTCATTATGCTCAACATATATTCTGCTAAACTATGTGTGTCTGCTGAGACTAAAATATTCAGGAATTATATGAATATAATATTCAGGAACAAATATGCAAAGTGTAACACTAATGTTTCCTGTATGTTCGTGAGGGTTCCCAAAGTAGGCAAGATTCTTATTCTCCGCTAGTCATTTCCTATATTTCCTTCTATTGAATGGTTTTTGATATCCAAAGCATATTTATAGATATGAGGTGAGTGGAAAAAAATCTGGTCTCTTTCTTTCTATGACTGACACAAATTCCTGATTGGCTAGTTTGGTCGCAGCAGTCAGGAAATAGTGTAGACATTATGCTTTTATTGATTTTTACATTGACAGAGTATTATTTATTTGACAGGTACGTCTATACTGCATGGTGAATACATGCATCACATAATTACAGAGAAAACACTTGACATTCATATTCTTGGTGTTTTTCAACTGCGACATTAACAATATTGTTCAGGGTGGAAACTTCTTGAAATTATTCTTGCTATCTAACTGCAATTTTATGCTCTTTGACAGATATCTCTTCAAATTTTCCTCAAACGTTCCAGCCTTGGTAAACACCATTCTATCCTTTACTTCTATGAAAGCATTTGTTTTAGATTTCACATGTGAGTGACATTTGTGGTATAGTATTTATATTTGTAAGCGAGCCTGTTTCTCTTAACATAATATCTTCCAGTTTCATCAGTGCTGTAGAAAAGGGCAGGATTCAACTCCTCTCATTGGATAAATAGCATCCTGTTTTGTGAACATATAACATTTTCTTTACGAATTTATTGATAGACACTGAATTTGCTTTGATAACTCTCTGTGAAGCCAAAGCTGCAATAATCATGAGGGTGCTGATATCTCCTAGACATGCTGATTTAATTTGCTTCAGAAATACCTTTAGTAGTGGAATTGCTGGATCATGTTGTAATTTCTATTTTTAGCTATTCTGAATATCTTCTGTACAGTTTTGCACAATTAGGTCAATTTACATTCCTATAACGGAGACCATCTCTTCTCCATTCTAGCACTTATCTCTCATTTTGTTATAATAGCCATTCTGACAAACGTCAGGTCATATTTCACAATAGTTTTAGTTTGCATTTTCTTAATGACTGATAATACTGATCTTTTAGTATCTATAAGCTTGTTGGCCAATTGTTTTGTTTTCTAAATTCATTTAATTGTTTATTTTAGAAAAAGATAAAAGTTTCATGAATAATGAGAGAACAATTGTTTATACACTATACCATCTTCAAATTAGAGTATAAGACATTAAAAGTACTCTTAAAGAAGAAGAGAAGAAAAAAACAGATATTCTTTTAAGAAAAATCTATTCATAATATTTGGTTGTGTTAAAAAAAATTTCATTATTGCATGTTTGCCATACATCATGATTACATTCACTGTCAGGAATTGGTACATGTACCTAACACATTTCAAGTCTTTTTTCCCTTTTATTTCCACCCCTTTTTAAAAGTTTTTCTAGCATCAGGTTCATTTATTTATTTTATAAGATGTTATAAAGTTAATTATCATATATAAAGTTTGGAAACCAGACTACTATGTCAAAAAACATATTAAATATGTGAGAAAATTGTATTAAGTCAAAGTACACCTTAAAAAAAGTATCACTATCCAGTGTAGACAACATATCTAAGAAAACTGTGTTTAAAAGTGTTTTTAAAATTAATATATTTGTATTTTCTACAATTAAGTTGATCAATTACTCATATACTTTGTATATTATGTCTCTTACACTGTTTATAGCTTTTTAATTTTCTTCAATTATGTAGATTATCTCAACATTTTGCTGACTCTTTTCATTGTTGCTCCAAGCTTTTTAGCTTCAAGCGATTCAATTTGTAAAATTTTGGTTTTGGAGCCATAACCAAAAACTGACTGCTGAGACCAATATACTGATGCTTTTTCTCTGTATCTTCTTTTGGTAGTTTTAAAGTTTCAGGTATTACATTTAACTCTTCATAAACATTTTAATTGATGTTTGTACATGGTATGAAATAGGACTTTAAGTTCATTTTTCTGCATGTGGACAGCAAGTTTTCCAAACTCAGAAACATTAATTAAAACCAAAAATGTATCATATGCCCTGTTCTCCTTTTTTATTTTAAAGAGAAAAATACAATAACAAAATAACAACAAAGACTAAAACAAAGTGACACAAAAACAATAAAAATGATATAGGATTTCAAAACAAGATGACAGGAATTAACAGTGATTGGTATAATACATATTGTTATCTTCAGTGAAGTCCCTCGTATTGTCAGATGTAAGAATGCAAGATTCAGACATCTTTGTGGGTAGTTTTATGCCAGTAGCATGCCATTTTGGTTACTCTAGATTTACAGTGTCTTTTGAAGTCAGACAGTGTAATATCTCCAGCTTTTTATTTCTATTTTACTCAGGACTCTTAGGGTTTTTTTTTTTTCTTTCTTTCTCTTTCTTTGGCTTCCTGAATTTTTAAGATTTTTTTTTTTACTCCTATGAGGGATGTCCTTGATATTTTCATAGGGATTGGATTGAATTTTAGGTCACTTTAGATAGTATAGATGCTTAACATTGTTAATCCTTCCACTAAATGAACACAAGATATCTTTCCATGTAGTTATCTTTAACTTTTTAATCAAGATTTTATATTTAGAGATCTTTAATCTAGTAGATTAAATTTTTCTTAAATATTTAAATTTTTAGCTACCAAAAATGAAATTTTTTTGTTTATTTTTCAGATAGATGATTGGTAGAACATAGCAGAGCTGCTTGTTGTATGTTGATCATGTGTCCTGCAATATTCTTGAATTTGTTTATTAAATCTCACACTTTAACATGTTCCTCTCTTATTTGGATAGCTTTTAGTCCTTCCTCTTTCCTGTCACTCTTACTAGGAAATCGAATATTGTATTCACCAGAGGTAATGAGAGTGCACATCCTTGTACTACAGATTTTAGAGGCAAAAGCTTCCATTTTCCTTTCTTTGAAATACAATGCAAGTGTGGATTTGTCATATATGCCTTCTATTTTGTAGAGTTACTTTCCTGTGTACTTGAATTGTTGAAAGATTATACTTTAAGACTTTGTTGTTTTTTGAAACACGTTTTCTGGATTAATTATGACAATCATTTTTGTTCTTTATTTTGTTAATGTGCATCACATTTACGGATTTACAGAATTTCAATAATCTTACTGTGCAACAGTTGAATCTCACATTATCATGGTGAGTGCTTTATGAACTATGTTATTAGATTCAGTTTGCTAGTATTTGCTAAAGACTGTCACAGCTATCTTTATTAGGAATACTGACCTGAAACTTATATTCATTCTATTGTTACTGACTTTCTTTAGGTCAATATTCACCTCATAAAATGAGATTAGAGGTCATACTTTTCCTTCAAATTTTTGGAAGACTTTGATGAGAATTAATATTGGCTCTTTGAATAAGAGTATTCAAAAATAAATCCATTAGTTCCCATGCATTTTCTTTGTGAAAGATATTTTATTTTTTATTAATTATTTTTCTCATAATTGGTCTGTTCAGATTTTATTTTCTTATAATTCAGTCATGGTAGGTTCTCTTCGTCAAGGGGTTTCCCCATTCATTCTGTGTTGTCTGATTTGTTGGCATATAATTGTTCATAATAGTTTTTATCATTCTTTATCTTTCTGTTGTATCAGTTATCTCCTCTTCCAATTCCAATTTTACCTGAATCTCTCTTTTTTAGTGTAAGTAAAGTTCTGCCAATTTTATCTATTTCTTGTTTTGTGTATTAATTTATTACTTCTCTTGCCTTTATTTTATTTATTCTGCTCATATTGCTCATTTCCTTTTATTAACTTTAGTATTAATTTCTCTCTGTTTATAGTAATCTGAATAACACAGTAGGTTGGTCACTTGAGATAGTCTTTTTGGATGGAGACATATTTTTATTAATTGTTTTTACAAGTGACTTGTGTTATATCCCATAGATTTTGGTGTACCGTGCATTTGTTTTTATATTTCAACTTTTTATTTTACTTTTAACATTTCTTTGGCTCACTGACCATTCAGAGGCATGTAGCTTCATTTTCATGTATATCTGTAAATCATGTGACATTCCTTCTGTTTTAATAACATATCCTGTGATGAAAACATATTTCATTTAATTTTGGTCCTAAATATTTAAAGACATGTTTTTGCAAACCACATGACCTATTCTGAAAACTTTTACATGCAATTGAGAAGAATTTGCTATCTTAAATTTTATCCCAAGATTTAATAAGGTTGCTGTCTGTTATATACATTCCACCTTCCAAGAGACAGTTTACAGATTTTCCTTACCTTTACATTCCTTTCCCACTAAGGGCCTCAATTTTAATCTAATTGGAAGATTAGGGTTTCGGATTTCCTTTGGTCATTTCTGGAAATGCACCCAGACACGTACATTTGTCATTAATGATTCTGAGAAATATAGTAGAGCTTTTAAAAGTTTTTGCATAAATAGCTCATTCACCGCTTTTCCCCTTTCAGTGCTTGGGTTAGGCTTTTGTTAGGCCAAATTGATAGAAGCAGCTCAAGCAGCTGCAATATGAAACAGTTGCTTCTGATCGCTGTCAGTAAGCACTTTGTGACAGAGCTGTTCATATAAAGCAATTTCTCAGTGAAGTCAAATAAAGACAAGACCTAGGAATCTAGCTCTTCAGTAAGCAAGCAGGCAAACTAAATAGTGGCAACTTTTTAGAGATGTAATTTTTACAGAATTCCAAATCGTCTGATTTCTCTATTTCTCATCTACTATAATTACTAGGCAGTAGATAGATTCTTAAGTGGGGTAGAACATGGTTGATCAAAATTAATTACATTGATAAAAATTTGAAAGTTAGTAATTAAGTTCATATTTTAATTTATCTTTAAAATCCTTAGAATAATTAGTAACACAGGAACAAAATTAAAATACATTAAAATACTAGCAAGCTCGATGTTTTTACTCACATTGAACCATTTCCTTAAACCAATTTTCAAATTATTAGACTCTTTAATTTCCAGAGCTCCAAAAGCTTGGATGTGAGAATTTTTCAAATTATCTTACTTTGTTTGGATAAGGCAGTGGCTGGAGGTGGTTGAAAGGTCTTTATTTTGCCATTGTAAAGGTGTTCCCTCTCCTTTGTTAATCTTCTCTCAATACAGTTATTCATTAAGTCCTTCGTTTTCCTTACATGGTGAATAACCATTCATTTTCTTGTTATTCATGTTAATACTGTTTGAAAGAATTATTAGGTACTCTGTAAATTATCTATGCAGGATAAAAACTTCTTTCCAAAATACAAATTTTATTTTCATTTGCTCACTGCTGGCATATGATTGCTTCCTTACTCAAGGATAAAATAAAATATTTATTCTTGAATTAAAGAGTAACAAAATTTTACCCTATTTTTCTCACCTTGAATGTATAACTAATCATCCCCAACCTTAAAAAATGAATTACAACGTCAACATAACTTCTAACACTGAAATTAGTGACAAATATATAACTTCTGTATTGATATTCAGTCAGTTATTAACATATTAAAGAACAATTTCAAACCTTGGGGAAAATCCTGCGTTCTCAAATCCTGTGTTTTTAGCTTCAGTGTAAGTAGTAATACTACTCTCAGGACCAAGAACCAAGTAAATTAAATATAAAACACAATTCTAATGTTAATTGTGCTATTCTTTTCTGGTCATTTATCCTAGAATATATTTATAAGCAACATTTTGATGGAAATTGATTACCTGTCAAATCAAATTAGACAGCTCGAGAAATTTTTATAGTTTAAGGCAGGAAGCACATAATGTGACCTAAAAAAGAAGAATTCATGGGGAAGTGATGGAAAGTGCCTTTAATACACATAATTTTTTCTGCTTTTTTATGTAGAGGGGAAGAACAGTGCATTCACCCTTGAGAACGGGCAGGGTATGGGCAAACATTTATCAACACTTATGGAGCCATTTTCCTAGGAAGCATGATAATATTTCTGCTTGCTAAATCTGAGCATTTCAAGCATAATTTTTCATTAAAACATGTTATAAGGATTTCTCATAGTTAAAAATAAAATACCCTAAAAAGTCAGATAATATTCATCAAACATCATTTGACCTTCTTTCTCCTGGGTAATAAAAGCCTACGGTTTCAAAGGACATCTGGCTTTAAACAATAAAGGCTAATTTACTCCCTTACACCTTTCCTCTATGTATTTATTTTAATTGTCAGTTGTCTTTAGCAATAAAAATTCTGCATAAGGATGGTATCTTTTGAGAAATAGTTTTGCTAGAAAACTGACAATTTATCTATTATCAAAACATCAACAAGTAGCATATCTTCCTTGAGATTACCCATGAGAATCACAGTGAGAACATACTCAACAATACTTGCGTAGTTCAAGGTACCTTATATAGTGTATAGAATAAATGAATTGCTTTTCACTTTCAATCTATTTCAACCAATCACCTTCCTGCAATTTACAATCAGTGATTAATACTGTCATGCACTATATTGTGAAAGAAATTATCCATTGCTTGACTTACGTATTGAATCTTTGTTATATTTCCTCTTAAAAAGATTTATGTGTATAATTATATGTAGCTTTATATATAATTATATATATATAATTTGTGGGTCAAAGTAAAACAACATTTAATAAGAAAACAACAATAGTTAATACGATACATTTCATTGTCCTTAAAGTAATTGCTCAGAATACAAGATATGGGCATAAATTTTCTCCTATCCAAACAAGCACAAACCTCCTTTTCAATGAACTAAGAGACACTAATAGTGTAGCTGACTTGCATTGTTTTTCCATTTCCCGTTCATGTTTTTCTCTTTCCCCCTTCGTAGTTCCTTTTTCCTTTTGAACAGTTTCTTCCTGTTTCACAATATCCGTGATACATTTTAGAATTTATTTATGGAATATTCTTGGAATTTTTTGTATCTTTAGGCCATCACCTTCCCCTAAGAAACCATTTTTCATCTCATCAGTGTGGCCTCCTGACAGATTCTCTGCAAGTTTTACTTGCTGTCTCTAGTTCTTTTCATCTACTGAAGCTAGTATGATATTTTTCATGGACACTGATGTTACACCTGTGCTAAAATCCAGTCAGTGTCATTTCATTGATCTTAAGGCAAAGCATCCCTACACAAGAAGTGACTCTTTCCCTTATTTATTATTTCATATTAGTATTCAATTTTAATTATAACTTGAAAAGAAACATTATGTTGAAAAATGTTTAACAACCATTTTTTTTGAGAAAAACACAAGGATTTATTTTGTGAATTTTCTATAGTCCTATTACTGTGTCTGATATCAAGTAAGCATGACATCAGTGCAAGTAGGGGTGGCAGAAGTACTTACACATGTAAGTAGCTTTTATAAGCAAGTCTGCCTTAACCTCCCAACAGTACTGGACCCAAATACTTAGAATCTTACGTTGTTTCCTAAGTGTAGACCACTACTCTATCTCTCAGTTTATTTCCATTCATCTTTTTTGCAGAGCTCTACTGATCTGTTATTTGTGCAGTGAAAACTTAAAACTCAGGCTATGTTGGATCATTGTTTAAGATGATTTTAAAAATTTACTCCCCATAAAATATAAAATTTTCTATTGCAGTTTTAAACACACGTGCTATAACATCTTACTAATATTTACCTGTCTTCCAATGGGCCCATAAAAATTACATATTTAACCTTCTTTACATTAGGCTTCCTAGTTATAAACTGGTTTGATGTCATGAGAGTCATGAATATGAACTTCAGATTGTGAAGATGCATAATTTATTGATGCCATGTATGTTCTCAAGTTTATTAGTGAACATGTATGTAGTGATAAGACTTCAAGCAAAATTTTAAGCAGATTAAATATATCACAACTCAATCCATTGAGTTTCTCCAAGCGCATGTTTCTAAAAGATTATTATAGACATAACACTCTCCGTATGTGGATTTCTTTCTAGCACTATAAGATTTTGGTATCTCCAAAATTGTTTATTTATATATAATACATGATGTTAATTTATGTTTCAGAGCATAGAGAGTAAGAAACACTTATTCAATTGAAAAATCTGTGGTTATCCTCATATTCACTCAAAACATCAATCACTACTGTCTCCTTCAAGAGAAAGGCAAATGACTGGTATCTATACTTGCACCTGGAGAATAAGACTTGAGTTCTTCTGTTTAAATTTCATCATTAGCGGAAGTGACAGAGTCTCAAAAGAATTAAAATTTGTGTACAAAATACCTTTATTTTTTTATTTTAAAGAAAATAGTTCAAAAAAAGAACAATAGCAAAATACAAACAACACAAGGGACATTAAAAATGATACAGGGTTCCAAACCAAATGATAGTGATTAACAATATTTGTTATATTACATGTTGTTATCTTCAACGAAGTTGCTCAGATTACCAGATGTAAGAATAGAACATTGATCAAATCATTTAAGAGAATAAGAAAATAATAATTCAGAAGAACATTAGAGACAATATGTAGTGGCACTAGGTAGGACTGTAGGAATTCATCATTGGTTGTAATACTGCAAATTGTTGTCATTATATAAATTGCTCAGATTACCAGATACAAGCATGCAAAAGTGGTCAAAATAGTGAAAAAAATCCTTTTAATCATTAACTGTTCCCCTCAACAAACCATCAGACACCAACAGTACAGTTGTGCCACTGATCCACATACATACATATATATTATATATACATATATATTATACATGTATGTATGTATATTCATAATTTGCCTAAGTACTCTTTCTTCTTTCTATTATCTTTAAAATAATTGGTGTGTTTTTATTTCTAGAAAGCAAAGTATTAATGGTTATGCAATTTTCATCAAGTATACACTAGATATTTTATGTTGAATTTGTTATAGAAATATAAACTTCTTAATGCAATAAAACAAGCATATTAGTCAGACTCTTGATCCCTGAGGATGGGTATCTTATCAACTTCTTTAAATGTAGTAATAAGAAAAATGTAAGTAAGGATTTTAGAATATTCTTAACTTGTCTATACAAAAAAATCTGTGTTAATGTGTTGGAAATAAACATTCTATATTAGTACTATTAAAATTAACATCATCTAAAAGTTAATCACAAGACCAAGGAAACTAAATATTATTTGTGAAGGTTAATTCAAAAACATTAACTTTTAGCTAGTTGTTATTTGTGAGAGTATGTGCCCTTTAACAAAGGCAAACTATTAGCATTCTCTTTCCTCTTGTGTGTGGATGTTTATGTGTGACTTGTGTTTATAGCACATACATATACCATAGGCCTACATGCATGTAGCTAATTTAATGGTTTACCTAATTTAAGGATGTTAATAGAAAATGAATTACCATATCTTATTTAATTATCATGTTTGAAAGTTTCAGTTTTTGGAGAGATACCAAAACAATATTACTAGGTTAACTAAGGTAAAAGTTAATTGTGTATTCTTTTTATATAATTAAAATGATAGTAACCCTTCTGTCAATATCTTTCTTTAATTTCTGCTCTTTTTCTAAGAAAATATCATAATGAAATATTTACTTACAAATGTTTACAAAAGTGGTTTGCCAGTATGAAATTTCAGGTCATTATTTTTAGACCTGTGAAAAAGTTTGTTTTTATTTTAAAGATAAAACAATAAAAACATATTAACAAACAGAAAAAATAATAGACAAAACAATACAGAATTTCAGACAAGATGATATGAAATTAACAATGATTTTTGTATTACATATTGTTATCTTTAAATTGGCAACTCAGTAAATTCATAGACCTGTAAGATTGATTAAACAATAAAAAATGAGCTATTCCTTTCCATAAAGGAATATAAATTAGTAGTACAATTATTTGAACTATCTTGCATATACAAATACACAGTTTTTTCTTTTCCTTCCTTCCTTCCTTCCTTCCTTCCTTCCTTCCTTCCTTCCTTCCTTCCTTCCTTCTTTCTTTCTTTCTTTCTTTCTTTCTTTCTTTCTTTCTTTCTTTCTTTCTTTCTTTCTTTCTTTTTCTTTTCTCTTTTCCCTCACCATGTTGCTCTTTCCTTTTGAGCAGTTTCTTTCCCTTTCACAATATCTACTGTACATTTTAGGATTTATTTACTCTTTTAAGCTCCTACATTATTGAGACAATACAGTATTTAATCATGCAGGTCTGGTTTATTGTATTTATGAGTATAGTCTCTTTGTTTCATATACTGCCTATTAAAAACCTCAAGTTTATCTTTCTTTATAGCTACATAGTATTCCATTATATAAGAATACCACATTTTTTTATCCATTCTTCAGTTGATGGGCATAGAAATTGTGCTGCTATAAACATGGGAGCACATATATCATTGTGGTATGATGTTTTCAGATATTCTGGAAGAATATCCAAAAGGGAAATAGCATGGGACCTCTAACCGTAGTTTTTTGAGGAATCACCAGACTGATCTCCGCAGTGTATGCACCAGTCTACACTTCCAACAGTGGCAAACGGTTCTTTTCTCCCCACAACATTGCCAGCATATGTTATTGGCTGATTTCTTGATGATAGCCATTCTTTCTGGGGTGAGATGGAATCTCATTGCTGTTTTAAATCACATTTCTTAAGTGATAAATGATGCAGAACATTTTTTCATTTTTTTTTGCCATTTGTATTTCTTTATCTGAGAAGTGCGTTGTGTCTTTGAATATAGGGCTGCTGATTTTTTTAAAAGCCTTTATATGTTCTAGATAAAAGTTCTTCGTCTGATGGGCAGTTGGATAAATTTTTTCCAAGTTTGTGGGTTTTCTTTTTATTCTGCTGGTGATTTCTCTAGATGTGAAAAAACTTTTCAATATGATAGTAAGCTAGTTGATTCTTTGAACTATTTCCTAGGCAGTTAGGTTTTTGGTCATAAACTCTCTGCCTACCCCTATGTCTTCAAGATTTTTACCCACTTTATCTTCCACTAGGTTTAGTGTTTATTTTAATATTTAGATTTTGGATCCATTTGGACCTGAATTTGGGGCATGGTGATAGACTTGGGTCTAGTTTCAGTCTTTGGCATGTGGAAAACCATTTTTTCCAGCATCACTTATCAAAGAGGGTTTATTTTTTCCAGTGAACTTGTTTGGCCCTTTGGTCAAACACAAGTTGGCTGAGTGTGTTTGTGGTTGTGACTACATTTTTCAGTCTGTTCCATTGATCCTGAGGTATTTTTTACAATACCTTGTTCATTTTATCACAGTAACTTTGTAGTATAATTTCAAGTCAGGGATTCTGATGCCACCTGACTTGTCTTTGTTGTCCAGGATTGCTTGTGTTATTCTGGGTCTCTTCTGTTTCTAGATTAATTTTGGGAATGTTTTCTCTAGGTCTATGAGGTATACTAATTATATTTTAATTGGGATTGCACTGAAGCTGTAGAACAATTTGGAGCGTATGGCCATTTTCACAACGTTGGTTCTTCATATCCATGAGCAAGAAACATCTCTCTATTCTCTGTAATCATCTTTGATCACCTTTTCAGAGTACTTTAGTTTTCACTGTAAAGATCTTTTACTTCTTTCATTAGATTGCTTACTATGTATTGCAATTTTCTGGTGCTATTTTGAAAGGTATGCTTTACTTAATTTTTCTCAGTGTGTTTGTTGCTTGTGTATAGAAATGCTATTGATTTTGAGTGTTAACTTTATATCCAGCTACATTACTGAATTTGTTGATTAATTCTTCATGGGATTTTTGAGGTCTTCCATGTAGAGTATCCTGTTATCAGCAAATAATGATAATTTCACTTCTTCATCTATCATCAGGCCTTTTATATGTTCCTCTTGTATAACTGCTCTGGCTAATGTTTTCAGAACTATGTTGAATAGGAGTGGTGACATTGGAAATGATCATGTGATTTTTGTATTTCACTCTGTGGATGTGGTATATTACATTAATTGATTTGTGTATATTGAACCATCCCTGACTCCCTGGGATAGATCCCACTTGGTCATGGTGTATAAGATTCTGGATCATTTGTAATACTCTGTTCGCTAGTATTTTATTGAGTATATTTGTTTCTGTGTTCATTAGGGAGATTGGCCTGTAGTTCTCTTTTTTGGTTGCATCTTTCTCTGCTTTTGGTATCAGTACATTCTTTGCCTCCAGAAATGAGTTGAGGAGAGTTGTTTCCTTTTCAATTTCACTGGACAGTTTGGGAAGTGTTGGCATTAAATTTTCTCCATATTTCTTATAGAATTCAGCTGTGAATCCAACAGGACCCAGGATTTTCTTTGTGGGCAGGATTTAATCACATTTTCAATTTCATTTACTGATATTGGGTTATTCAGGAGTTTTATATGTTCTTGATTTCATTTTGGTAATTTGCACTTATCTAGGAATCTGTCCATTTCTTCTGAGTTTTCAATCCTATGGGAGTAAAGTTTTCAAAATAGGTATTAATGAACTTTTGATCTTAGTGATTTCATCTTTTTCATTCCTTTTTGCAGGAATTTGAGTTTTTTTCTTGCTTTTTTGATAAGGTTGGCTAGGGGTTTATTAATTTTATTTATTTTTTCAAAGAACCAACTCTTTGATTCATTAATTCTTTGTGGTGTTTTCTTCATCTCCATTGCATTAATTTCTGCCCTCATATTTATAATTTCTTTCCTTATTTGGGCTTGTCTTCTACTTATTTTTAAAGATTGAGGTGCTGCATTAGGTTATTTATTTGTTCTCATTCTGTTTTCCTGATATGTAACTTCACTGCTATAAATTTTCCTCTGAGGACTGTGTTGTGTGGATCTCACAGATTCTGATAAGTTGTATTTACTTTTTATTTATTTGTAGATACTGTTTAATGTTTTCATTAGTTTCATTTGTGACCCACTGGTTGTTCTGGAGGCTGCAATTTAATACCCAACTTTTTATGGAGTTTTTGTGGTTCCTTTTGTCATTAATTTCCACTTTCATTGCATTATGATCAGATAATATGCATAGGATAATTTCAATTCCTTTGTATTTAGTTAGGTATCTTCTATGGGCTAGTATGTGGTCTATTTCAGAGAATGTTCCGTGTGCAGCTGAGAAGAATGTGTGTTCTGATGTTGTGCCATGGAACACTCCGTGAAACTGTACTAAGTCCATTTCTTCACAATTTTTGTTCAGTTACGTTATTTCTTTGCTGGTTTTTTTTCCAGTTGACCTATGTCTTTGTGTCAGTGGGGTGTTAAGGTCCCCCGTTATAATAGTGCTATTAGTTACCTGATTTTTTCATGTCTATTGAAATTTGCCTTACATAATTATGTGCTCCCATATTTGGTGCATACATACTTATGATTGGTATATCTTTTCCTTTCAGTTTTCCCTGAACAAATATATAATGACCTTTTTTATGTATTTTGCCCATTCTTGGTTTGAAGTTCCCACTGTCTTCAGTTAGAATACCTATTCCTGCTTTTTTCTGGGTTCCTATCACAAGGAGAATTGTTTTCTAGCCTTTAACTTTTAGTCTATGAATTTCCTTTCGAGTTAAATGTGTTTCTTGTGTAGAACATACTGTTCAGCTTTATTTCTTGATCCATTCTGCCAGTCTGCTTCTTTTGATCAGTGAATTGAAGCCATTTATATTAATGGTGATAACAGTTATGTGTCGGCTTGACTTTGTCATGTTGTTTACTTGCTGTTGTTCTCCTAATTTTACTCTCTGTTTAATTGCTTGCTCTGCTAGGTGATTCCTTCCAATTGTGGTAATTTTTACCTCTTTCTAGATTATCTTTTAGTACTCTTTATATGGTTGCCTTGGTACTCATGAAGTTCTTCAGTCGTTCGTTGTTGCGGAAATATTTTATTTCTCCATTAAATTTGAAGGATAATTTTGCAGGTTACACCAGTATGGGTTGGAAGCTGTTCTGTTTTAGGACCTGGAATAATTCACTCCAAGCTGTTCTTTATTTGACGGTTTGTGTTGAGAAATCTTGCGTGATTCTGATGGACTTTCCTTTATAGGTGATAATTTTCTTTTCTCTAACAGGTTTTAATATTCTGTTGTTTGCTAGATTTCTGGGATCTTGATTATTACATGTCTGGGTGTAGTTTTATTTTGTTTATGGCTAATTGGAGTTCTATATGCAGCACTTAACCGTATGGCAGATTCTTTTTCCATACTTGGGACATTTTCTGCTATTACTTCTGCAAATAGTCTTTTTTATGTCATTTGTGTTGGCTCCTGCTATTTTATTGACACCTATTAGTCACGCTATTTCTCTTTGTATCATCTTTCAGCTGCTGAATTGATGTTCTTTGGTTCCTTATTATTTTATGAGATCTTTCCTTTCCTAATTGATAGCTGCAATTCTGTCATCAAGATCTGAAAGTCTGTCTTTGGCTTCATTTCAGCAGTTTTGCCAGCTTTGGATTGAAATTTTGATTTCCTGGATGCCTCTTTGAATCTGTTTCATGTATTCTAGTTCTTTCCTATGTTGTTCATCTGTTTCAAACCTTTTTCTTTGTGACCCTTTTTAATGTATGTCTTCTTTACATGTGCTGAGAAATTCTTTTATTATTGTTACTTCATGAGTTATCTGAGAGCTTTCTCATCTGATTTCTTCTATGGCCTGATGGAGTTGTTTCTTTACTTCAGTTGCAATCTTTCCAGAGATTTCAGGTGTGTGACTTCTGAGTTCTTCTATGTCAGTGTCTCTTGGACTTGTTCTGGGTTGGGTGGAGTTCTGAGATTGCATTTTGCTACTTGATCTTCTCATTTTGTTTGTTGGAGGCAAGGTGCAGAGCCTCACTCTTCCTGGGAATCTCACTGAAGAACCCTAGGGTTCCTAGATTTCCTGGGTGTTATGTTTGCTCCACAATGGCTGTGGGGGTGGGCCACTGGCTCTGGGATCCCCAGGAAGTTGATCAAGTGCATGGCTGAGATGAGAACCCTGATGGTGGTTGAATGCTGGCCTTCAAGATGAGCATCCCCAAGTGGCTGACTGTAAGCAACTGGGCCTCTTGTGCAACCTATAATGTTGGCAGACCATGGACTACCTAGCAACAGTTGTCTTTTAAAGGTTTAGGTTACCTCTATTTAGATGTATAAATACTTATCATCTTTTCTTACTGTAAATTTTAAAAATCTACATAATTAGATTTACTAAATAATTAGATTTTTGCTGAAACATATCCTATTGCTCTGGCATAAACAGGTCTTCAAACTGTGTGAAAAAGGTCATTATTATTGGGGAATAATGACTTCCTTAGGCTTTATGAAAATGGTTTTTATTGACTGGCTTCTCTAACAATTGTTCTATTCATCTACTTTCAGGTCACAATGAAGGAAGACTTTGAGAGAAAGTTTACCTGTTTTGTAACTAGTTTTACTAGTGATTTCATCTAACCATAATGGAAAGTTTATCCTATCCCTTTTCCAGAACTGAAGTGATTCAGTACTTCTCAAGGACAATTACTCTTAGATAATGAAATTCAGAATGAATTTCCTTTCCATACTGTATGGCTATAGCAATAGATAAAGTAGGTAAAGATAAAGTTCATAGAATAGTCAAAGATACATCTTGAAAATACCCTAAAGAAAGCTAATTGCCATTTATAATCTAGGGGTCCTTAATGCCAGCATTTTGTTAGATTAGAGTTGAAAATTATTGTACATGTATCAAATATACTGTCTATACACACACATGTTTTTCTGTATGTGTATTTACCTCCATTGATCTCAAGCAGAAGTTTACATTTTTAACTAAGAAAAAGGAGAAAGACATGGCATGAGCAAAGGATCTCTCTATGCTGTCACCAATAGGGAATAATTGGAGAAAGTTTTGGGACAAAAGTGTTGAAAAAAGGCCTAGAGAGATGCAGTCATCCATGCCTGAGAGACTATCAGAAGCTAAGAGCTTATGGGAATGGAAATTTTATAATAACTTTATTTTTAGGAAAAAAGGAGCATCTATGAAAAGTACTCAACACATATTAGAGTTATGTCTCAGGAGTGAATTCTTTTACACTTCTCCATGTGAGAGCTCTTCGAAGTACAATCCTGCTTTATTATATACAGCCTTAAGTACATTAAGTTTTGTCTTATTGTGCAATAGGAAACTTCCTGAGCAGTTATCCATTTTGCTCTTTTGACATAAGATTTTAGAGAGAAGTTGTATTTGATGGACATTTGAATTATGTCTACATATGGAAGATAATATTGAGGAACATTTTTTTCACAATATGAATTTAAAAATATTCAAATAGATGATCCTACATTTCTTTCTTCAATGTATGTAGCAATACCCTACTCATACTGTTGTTTCAGATTGTTAAATTTACATATTTAAAATATTACACATTTTAGAATTGAGCATTGGTTATGATGATAAGAATTCTGAATTCATAGATTTTGGAAGAGTTCCTTTTATTAGGTAAACCTCAGACATTGTACTAGCAACACTACCATTAGTAAAAGATCCAATATTACTCAGGACAAATGAGAAAGAAGTAGATTTCTGCTTCATATACTAGTTGAGGGGTAGGCACCCGGCCCAACTTGGGTTGGTAGCTCACCAACCAATTCAGGGATCCAGGCTACTGGAACATTCCTTCATCTTAATCATATGGCTTCTGTGTCTGAGGCAAACTTATAACTACATCCCAGAGTAGGAATGAGTAAAAAGTCTTAGAAAAGCTAGTACAGTTTCCTCAATACATAGGAGCCCAAAAATATATACAACACTTTTGCTTCTATTCAAATAATGAAAATTTATCAGGGGCCCAAAACTAGTGAAAGGGAAGATCTGAAACAAACCATGCTCATATGATGATACAAGTTATCTTAGCTAAAACTGAAGTGCGAGAGTTTTTTATTACCAAAGGAAGAGGGATAAATGAATTCTAGTGAGAATTTGCATTTTATTCTACATAAAATATGATTATATCCAAGTGTTTCAGTTGAATCAATAAAGTTCTTATCAATCATCGTATCATATGAATTCTGAGGTAGCAAATTTGAGGCCCAGCAAATATGTAAACAATCTATTTAGATTCCTCGAAGAAATTGTGACTAACATGCTTATGGGTAATCTTTGAAGGGTATTTATCATTGAATATTTTTACCCAAATTGGAGATGAAGGAATTTTACTTTATCATAATTTATATTTATCCTTACAGCATATGAAAATCTGAAACTAAGTTGGCTTTCATCTGAGATAAAAATCAATTTTGGGATTACCAGAACGTATGCTATCATAAATTATCATTCAAACTTAACAATGCGATGTGTGTTTTTCCCACTGCTACCTATTACATTTGTGATAGACAACATAAAAAATAAGGAAATGTTTTTTTTTTTTTTTTTTTGGTACTGGGGATCGAACTCAGGACCCTGCGCTTGCTAGGCAGGCGCTTATTCCACTGAGCTATATCACCAGCCCTGAAAAAATAAGGAAATGTTGATGCTAATGTCAAAAGTTTTCTTAAGAATATCCTTAAACTGAATGGATGGAATGAGGAGTATTTTTCACTTGATTCTGCTTGTAGCATCTGGGTAAATCCGTACACAAAGACCATTTATTTAAAGGAGTGTCTTTCAGGGAAAGCTTATCTAGTGGTCTCCAAAGAACACTGTGAATATTTCAAATGTTTCTATCACATTTGCAAATAGATTACTCAGTTAAAGGGTTCAAGGCTTTTACCTTTGGTGTTTTTCGAGAGAAAACTTCGGAACTCTATGCAGGATCCTTGTTACCAAAGGAGGTTTCAGGTCTTCACATTTTTGTCTAGTTAGGACTCAGCTTTAGGCTGGGAGCTTTGCAACTGTTCTCTGATTCCAAAAATTATTTGGCAGACTATAAAAATTTGGATTAAATTTATTATAATACCATATGAGCAGATAGGTTGTTTTTAAGAATTTTTCATTTTTGTTCCTGCTGTGCAAGTGTGTCTGCATGTATGTGTGTGTTTGTGTCAGATACACATATATAGAGAGAGACATTCTGACAATGTTAGCTGGGAAAAAACAGTGAATAGTTCAGATTTCACAGTACAGTTTATATTTAAAATTAACATATGTGATTTTGTCACATGGCTCTTATGAAAGTTAAAACATAAATGGCCTCAGAAAATATGCAATGCCACTCATATTACAAACTTACAATTTTAACTTACTGTATATTCTTGAGAAAATAGTAAATTTAAAACTGTAAGTTAGGGTGTGAATCAATTACCGTTTTTTAAAAAGTTCATCAGTTTTTTTTTTTTTTTTGGCGGTACTGGGGATCGAACTCAGGACCCTGCACTTGCTAGGCAAGCGCTTATTCCACTGAGCTATATCTCCAGCCCCAGTTCATCAGTTATTATTGCACATTTTGTATTACGCTTTTGGTATGTTTTTGTTGTCATCAATTTCTCCTGTAAGCAATTTAGTGAGTTATCATACAGGCTACAGATTTGCAACTACTTTCTAATAGAACGTTTATTTTTTATTCTTAATGAATTAGAAGAGACCAACTCATTCATAATGTATTCTATTTTATTTAAAATAAATCTATTACATAATCAGTTTCAGGAAAGCAGAGGCATTTAACAGTATCTTCACTATATCTTTGGAAAACATAGTAATTCATGTTCAAGTTCACTACTTCTACTTTGAACATAAAAGATAAGGAATCCTGGAATATCACTGTTATTATTCGTGTGTATTTCTTTAATATCTACATAGTTTTATATTTTATCATTGTACTTTTAGATCCAACTTGATAAGTAAAAACTTCATTTGTTTGTATTTAGGAGTGCAAACTCCCTCTTAAAATGTTTATTTACATGTTTTAAGAATATATAGAAAATTATGAATTCAATACAGTTTTCAGTAGAAGCTGGGTAGCATAAAATGCCTTACTTATTTCATTCTTTGTAGATCGCAGAGATCCATTTAATATGATAATTATAACTAGTTTCAGGCAAGAATTTATAACTCTTTAATGAGTCATGTTTAACCTTGGAGAAATGTATAAGCAATAAAGGATTGTCAGAGATGGTTTTCAAAGATATTCACACCTAGATTTCAAATTAAAAGGGTGTCTTATTTGACAACTTCACGAAAATGTGATTATTAGCCTTTTATCTTTTCTTACAGGTTTGTCAGGCCGTATACACATTTCCTTGCACTAGTTTTTCAGAGAAAGTGTCACTGAAGTGTTGCGAAGTTTCTCTCTTCCCTGTAAAAATTTCTTCAGGCCTAGAGGTCATTTGTATCAGACTTACACACCTTCTCTTTGACAGTGAGTGCTTATTTCAGAATTAAGTACCTCGCCTCTGTAAATATGAAGCAACACAAACAGCACCTTGACAGTAACTAGAGCGGAGGCACGAAAACAAATTTAAATTATCTAGTCTCTTGCCACGCTACATAAATTTTAACGTGATAACTTTACCAAAGTTAACAATTAGTAAGGCGCACATACTTTAAGCATCCACAGGGTTTATTTAGATATTGACAATAGCACATATTCTTTAACACATTTATTTACACACAGAATTGCACAGTGGAAGCTTTGACAAATCCTATATCTCTTGGTGATGATCAGAAGAAAACTTACCCAGATATAGTTTCAATATTCTTTAGTGTGAAAACATACACTGACCATAAAAATTACATGTATAAGTTGATGGGAAAAGATGGGCTGTAAGAAAAGTTTTAGCTAAACAATTCTTTTTAACATCTGGGACTGCAGTGCCAACAGTTCTCAGGAGGGAGATTTTATTTCCTTTTGGCTGCTCTCCCAGAATCAGCTGCTTTATTCCACAGCTACAGTCTCCATGAAGTCCCATTCTTCATTCTGAACTTTTAAGCTACTACCAGCAAACAGAAGACCCATGTATGCCCTAACTTTGTACACAGGAAAGTATCTACAGGGAACTGTCAAGGGTGCTTGGCTTCTTTTCTTCAGGATATTATCTTTCAGTTTTGGTTCTCTATTACTTTCCCCCTCTTTATACTTCTCTAGTCAGTGTTATATTTCCCTGCTGTATATGTGCGTGATACAAACGCATAAGGAAACAGTCATTCTACTCTTTGAACAACTCTAGCAAGTTTCAAAATCTTACATATTTGTAGCAGGGTTCATCCTACATTTGGGGGAACGGTAAAGAAAAAGTGTTTGCTCATTATTGCCATGTCTTTAAATTTCTTCCCTTCCCAAAATGTTGGAACAACAGTGTGAGCATTCATTTATACTTCTTTCACTCACTAGTATTTAAGAATCCAAGAATATACTTGGCTGTATATAAAGCAGTAGAAGATGTTTTTCATTTGAATAAAAATTATTGCCATTTGTGTATGTGCTGCTAAGTGAACATGTCATTGTCATTTGAAAGATTACACTTTAATAATTCAAATAAAAACACAAAAAGTAAATATAAATGAAATATAAATGGCATATATTGTTAAGATAGTTGAGATCATATAGTTCAATAACTTTATTCAAATCGAATATTTTAAAAGAATGTGTCATACATCAAAAACTCCTTATGAAAAAATTCTCTTTGTTACCACTTCACTATTTAATTGACAAGTAAAAATATATATAACATATAAATATATTATAATATGCAATATCTTATATGTTACAAGTTATATATAATTTATATTTTATACATGGTATATAACATGATGATTTTTCTGAGACAGGGTCTCACTGTCTAATTTGGACTGGCTTGAACACACTATGTAGCCCAGGCTGGCCTCAAATTCACTGCCGTCCTCCTTCCTCAGCCTCCCAGGTGCTGGATTACAGACTTGCACCACCACTCCTGGCCATGATTTTTTAATATATGTAATCACGGTGGTATGCCTAAATAAAGGTAAATAATATGTACACTAACTCACACAGTTATTGTTTGTCAAGAATGCTTAAAAAATAGTCTCATACCAACTTTCAACTATAAAATGTACTCACAAGGTCAACATTATGTACAACAGATTCCCTGAATTTCTTTAACCTAACTGAAGTTTTACAATCTTTGATCAAAGTACTTTTAAATAATATACTGATAATAAAAATGATAATGATATAATATGATAAATAATTAACTGATATAATATTGATTAATGCTGAACACTATATACTGTTGTACAGATTTTGTAGTAACAGATGTTCTTGAAATTTTAGCATTTTTGTTCTATTATTCTTCATAATTTAATAATATAATTGAAATATTACTTGTCTCAGTGAAAAATGCCTGTTATGAAACATTTCCCTATATAACTGGACATTTGAAAACTTTACATAGCAGTCTTATTGAGTTTTCTAAAGCCTTGTGTAATGTTTTGGTACCTCCAGATATAAAATAATTCATTGTTAGTGCTAGTATATCTCTTTCAGCCTATAAATCACAATGGGATACATTTTTGTTTTGCGTTCAGTAAAAGTTATTGATCAGAGGATATACTTAATTCCTAAGTATGTTTGGCTTTTTCTTCTAAGTGGTTATTTAGTTTTCTAAGCAAAGATTCTAGAGGACTTGGTTTCAGAAAGTCCTTTGTGCTTTGAGACTTACATGTAAATATTTGTTTGAGCTTTATTAAAAATTTAGTTGAGGATTAGTTTATATTTCTTCATAGCCCTACATTCTTTAGTTAAAATTACCTAGATAAAAATTTTATTTTGTTCATATTAAAATATTTATTCTGAAAAATTTATGAATATTAAAGTGTAATCTAATTCAATTCCAGATTATGGCTTCATAATTCACTTAATATGTTGATTTAGAGCAATAAAGTTATTAATGAATGAGGAAATTTTGAACTTCTATAAGTAGAGAAATATATAGCAGAAACCTTGTATTTTACTTTATTGCCAAATATGTTAGAATTCTGGTCTCAATGATGCACTGAAAATTTCAACTGCCTGGTAGCACATTGTATTCATGAACATTGCTGTATGACTCAGAGACATAGAATATATATAGGTCAAAATACAAATTCGAAGAGAATTACACTGAATTTTTCCCCAAATAACTATATTAAGGATTTAAACAAATTTGTACACTGAAGCATCAGTGCGAATACTACTAAGTATACAATTTATCAATTTTATTGTGTAGTTTTTCACCTAGTCATTAACTTAAGTGTCCATGGAAACAATTCTGCTGTAATACTCCACATACACTATGTTTTATATTACTGCATAAACAACATAATTTAATCATGCTGCTGCTGACGTATCTGTCTTCTCAAGAACACTAAAATGCTATATTATCTTTTCATTCTAAGAAATTAAGGTTCTTCAAACTTTCAACTGTATATGCATAATGAATTTCATTGTTATGAGTTTAACTCTTGTTCTCCTGAAAAAGATCCTCATATTTTTATATATTTTTCTTTCTGTTACATTTGCACATAATACTAAGTATTTTAGAATCACCAATTTATTATGTCTTCCTATATTCTTTCAAGTTGTTACACAGGAATACATATACGAAGTTTTTTCTAGTTTATGAAGATATGAACTAGATACTCAGGAATTTCATGTTTATGATATGGTGTATACTCTACTTATGATTACTATCTATAATAAAATCTGATCACTTTATTGCATAGTCATTAAATGAATGCTCATTATAGTCCATTGCTTAAAACATGGATAAATTTCGGTAGATTTAACATATTAATTGTAATGTTCCACTAGGAAAATGCATTTATATTATATGTAGTTACACATTAGGCATTATAATGATTTTGCCTATATCAATTTCTTTTTCTTTAATGATTTTGTATCTACCTGAGTTATAAAACTTACATGATATTGAATTTGTGTAGTAAAAGATGTCTCAATGAATAAGCTGATAACAATAAAATTATCAAAGCAATTAAAGTACAGAATACATTCAGGAAAATTTTATGGGTAAATACTTATAACACATACTGCTGGCTCTTATGATAATTATATCTTTAATTTTTTAAGCAACTTCTTTATAATTTTCCATAATGGATGACCAAATTGAATTCTCACTAACCATTTACTTTCCTGCCATTTCTTAGTTTTCATCTTTTTTAAACCAATTCTAGTAGATATGAAGTGATATCTCACTGTTATTTTAATTTGAATTTTCCTTATATTTTGTGATGTTCAGAATATTTTTGTGTCTTCTCTTAAGAAATGTCTACTCAAATATTTAATTTATGTTGAAACGAGTTTGATCTGGGCTAAGTATTTACCCCCTCAAATTTAGGTCTTGAACTTCTAATCTCCAAGAAGATGATTATAGCAGATAGGACCTTTTGGTATTGAGGCTGAGAGCATTGCCTTTATAGAATATGTTTCTAAGAGCCACTTGTCTCTTCTTTATGTTAGGGAAGAGAAAGTTAAGATTTTACTAGACATTCCTTCTGAGAAAGCACAGAGCCTTTGGAATTTAATTCCAGACCTGTGGGTTATATGCAATGTAACCCTCATTATTTTATTAGAGAAGGTTGTATGGACTAATATAGGGTTATTCTTACTATTATTATTTTGCTATTGAGCTAGTTGAATTTTCTGCATATGTTTGATATTAATCCTTTACTAGACAAATTATTGCTCAGACTATAGTTATGCAGCTTGCATCAAATATTTTCTTGAGCAAGTTTATTGTTTAAGGTTTTAGAATTAAATCTTTAATCCATTCTGAGATGATTTTTCAGTGTAGGGGAATATAATCATCCAGTTTAATTATTTGGGAATATGGATTATTTGATTTCCCCACTGAAGAGAAGATTTTTTTGTTTGTTTGTTTTTTGCATTTTGGTTTTTGAAGGTTTAAAGCAACATGTATTTGTCAGCATACTGTTCTGCAGATCAGAAGATCAAAATGAATCCTGATTAAAACCAAAGTGTTTTGGCAGTACCACATCCCCTTTTGGGGACTTTTAGGAAGACTACCATTCTTTACTTTTCTGATTCCTACCAGCTTCCTATAATCCTCAGCTTCTTGCTTTCCATCTCCGTTGTCTAAGCAGCAGGGTTGCATCTCTGCATTCCTTATTTGTATACTCATGTCTTTCTGAAAGTCTCTTGTATTTCTCATTTCTATTTTTAATGACTTTGTGATTAAATTCATTGCATTAGGCCCATCTGAAAAATTGAGGAATTTTCTATTTCAAAACCACCCAATTAGCAACCTACATTCACTCTGTAAATTTACTTTTTGCCGTGTAATTGACTGCCTTACATTCTAGGGACTCAGAAGGTGGGAATCTTCAGAAGGCTCATTATTTTCCTATCACATTTATATACAAAAATTTGCCTTATATAAAAACATATTTATATATAAGTTTTGATATTTGTTAGGAAATGGTATTTCCAACTATCCTTAGAGCAGAGGCAGTTATAGGCAAGCTTATGATTTACAAGGAAAAATCAATGCTTTATTTACTCTTACTCATCTGTTTTGGTAGATGTCTTCATCTAGCAATTTGCAAACCATTAATAAAATCTCATCACATGAACTCATCCACTAGACCAAGTATTTTGCATAATTTAAGAATTCCATGTTCTATAGAAAAGGCAAGGAAAATAATTCCTTAAACATTTCCTAGGTACTCAGACTCTGCTCTTAGGTTTAGAATCATTACTGTGATGTCAAAAAGTGGCAGCAGAAACTGATACAAGGACAACTGAACAAAGGACAAAACTTCTTTATAAAGTTTAAACAGGAGTCTTTTGTCCCTTGCCTCTTTTTCCCAAGACATGAATCTAGATTCATTACAGTTTTAGAGAGGAAGATGTCATCAAGACGATGTACTAAGTTTTGGCATTGTACTGTTCTTAAGTGCTAAAATGATGTAATTTCTGTGTGGTGTGGAAATTCAAAAAAATTTTAATGTATATTTTGGCATGAGTTGTTAGCAAAGACTTCCTGAAAAAAAAAAAGAAGAAGTCTAATTTGTCAAAGATTTGCAAAATTTTGTTTTTGTCCTTATCTATTAAATTAGAATATCTGAACAAAGACTTGCCTCACCTATTCACAATTGCGTCTCCATGATCAGAACCAAGTGTCTATCACATAGTAACTTTTCAATAAGTGAGTAATAATTACTTCAGCAGTTTCATTTACTCCATGATTATTAATTTCATGTTAATTATAATAACTTTTTTGAAAAATATCTAACTCCCATTACCTCCTTTAATTTTCATACTTTTTGAAATTCAGTGATCACAATATCCACTCTAAAATGACAAAAACGGCACTTTATACTTATAACACAAAGCATATTTAAAGGAATGCTCTAAGAATTTTAAATAACTTATTTAACCATCAAAACAACCTTTCAAGTAAGACATTAGTTTTAATCATCACTTTATAGTTGTAAGAGTGTAGGGGATGGCGACTCTTAGCTTATCATTTTAAGATAGAATAATTCTAGTCTTAGTGCAAGCCTCAAAATATGTCTTGAGAAACATCCCATATGGGTTGGAAAAAATTAACTTGGTAGTCCTGACTTTGTCCTGGAATGCTTCTCCAAAGACAAAGAACACCCAGGCCTGGATAACCACCTTGACCTTGCCTGGGTTGTTTCATCCCTTCCCTGGTCCTACATAAACATTGTAACCATAAAGGAAATGCATGATTATCTAAAGGGGGACATGTAGGGGCTGGGGATATAGCTCAGTGGAATAAGTGCTTGCCTGGCAAGCACAAGGTCCTGAGTTCGATCCCTAGTACCACAAAAATAAAAAAATAAAAAAAATAGAAACATAAAGGGGGACATGTAGAATGGAGTACAGAAAGTACACGTCACTGTGGTTGGGCTCATAACCAGAACCTGACCTGGTTATGTGGCACAAGGAAAACAATGTGTAGCCAGGGCTACAACATTCCAATCTGTTACCATGGAAACCAAAAATGTATATAAGGTGAAAACAAAAGCAGTCAGAGGTCCATGTCCCTGGCCTACAAGTCAGGGATGCGCGGGGATCAGTCTAAATTAGTAAGTTCTGTTTGTTCTAAATAGAGTCCTTCGTCTCCTGTGGAATTCAGCCCGCTTCTCCATTACAAGAGTTAAGAGATGGACAGCCTAAGCAATTTTTCCTATGCTAAGTGAATAGCATTTCACTTTGGCCTCTCTCTTTCCTCATAGGATAGCTCATCTACCAGAGTAACTCCATGTAGTATGGTCTTTACATGACACTCTGACCTTAGGGCAGTCACACTTCTCACTGTGTAGCTATTCACTTAGGATCTAATTTTCTCCATATTCTAGAAATTGTGCAGTTATTGCATAATTATACCAGTCTTTTGTAGACCTGACTGGAGAGAATTATGTATTTAATATAATTCTCTAATATTTTTATTATCTTTTAACTCTGTAACTAATATAGGTCTTTTTCCTCTCTTAATGCACCAATTCTTTGTTGCTAAGAGGAAACTCATTTTCTCAAACCAATAGTTTCTTAATTATGTTGAATATATATATATATATATATATATATATGAATATATGTATATATATGTGTGTGTATATATGCATTATATTCAAATAGTCACATGTATTGTTTATTGACTGAATATAATTATATATTTTCATGTTTATATTTATGAACATGCATAGTCAACTTATGTGTATTTTATCCACACTTCTTAATATCTTGTTTTCATTTTACTCAGTAATATGTTGTAAAAAATCCATTTTATAGTTTTGATAGTTAATTACTTTTAAAGCTACATAACATTGCATATTATGTATAAACTGTACCCATTTAAACATAATCTTATACAAAACATTGGCTTTTTTGTTCTCTTCTAGTGTTGTTTATTACTACAAATGATGCTACACTAAAAATTACTATTTTTGGGCTGGGGATATAGCTCAGTGGAATAAGTGCCTGCCTAGTAAGCTCAGGGTCCTGAGTTCGATCCCCAGTACTGCCAAAAAAAATTACTATTTTCACTATAATCTTTCTAGTTTTAGCCCATTAATATCAAAGATTTTCCCTCAGATCCTAAACCAGGTAAAGTTTAATCTTAAATCCTGTCCCAACAGATTGTATCTTTACTTCATAGGATTTTTAGAATTTATTATTATGTCTTCATCTCTATAATACTTGTATTGCAAAACACAATTCAGGAGACTGTCTTCTGCTTTCAGCACTTTATATTAAAAGTCTCCTGCTGTGTTTGGAAGATTCCAGTTAAGGCTTAAATAATTTTGCTAAATATAATTTAGTAGTAAATTATAAATATATAATTCTGATCTACAAGACTAATTGCTATAATGCATATTAAAAACCGATGGGCATTCTTTAAAATTATAGTTTGCACCAGACAAGATGAATGATAGTAACTTGAATTGTATCTAGAATATTCCAGATGAACTCAGTTAGAATCCACTATTTTACCTTTCAATTGTTTAGTGATAATTGTAAGAGAAGGCAATATGTACAAAATTAAAATAAACTGAAATAAGAATTGGGAAAGCATTTAAATAATTATTTCATAACTGTTGGTCAACTACACCATACTAATAGAATTAAAGATTTTCCTATTTTCTAGTGCCTGTCTGAAGAGTTTGTTATAAGCACCTGTAGACTGTCATCTAATTTTTGCATGTGGCCTCCTTCATCTTAAAAGCCAGCAACTGCACATCAATGTTTCCTCACACTCAATTTTAGATTTTTCCTCTGTTGTCAATAAAAGAACATTCTGCTTCTAAAGCCCTCATGTAGCTACAACACATTATGGTCAAAATGATAATTCAAACACATCACTTAGTAACCTTCATTCTATTGAAGTATTGCTTTATAATATTACTTAATATCGCATTCAATTAAATATCATGGTCTAGAAATCTTTGACAACCATTTTGGTAATCTGCTTTCCATAGTTAGGTACATATTCTTCTGACTTATTTTTATTTTGATCCTAATCAATACGTATATGGAGAGAGCAGTGCCTCAAGTGCATTATATATTTTCAAGTTTGTATTTATAAACATGCAAAGATTAAAAAAAATTTAAATAGATTAAAATGTGAAAGTTGACATGAAGCGTTCATAACTGTGTGTGCACCTAAAATCATTTTAGTGACATTCCTCTTTGAATTCTTCAATGGCATTAGCAAACAATAAAGCAATTGTTTATTCTGTGAAAGTATTCTAATTATATTAATGCCATTAAGTACCATGCATATTATAGAATAAAATGATTATTCATTCATAATGAATCCTTTCCAGTGCTGTGAATGGTGAGACTCGAGGGAGGAAACATGTTTGCTTCACAAAGTCTATAAAAAGAAAATAATTATTTTGAGGGGGGGGGGAGGAAGGAGATATTCACTAATAATAACTTTGACAAACTTTTAGAACTTTCTATATGTCATTTATACATTTCCCCCATACAGCTTACTTTTTGGGTGCATAGTATATTACAGTGCAGCTTGTTAACTGTATTGCATTGCACCACAAAATTCAAGTAAGACTAGCAATGAAAATATGATTGAATTTATAGAGATGATAGTAATAAGATGTCATATCAAGGGATTTACCCTAAAGATGCAAAGATGATTCAAAATGAACAGATTTGTAAATGTGATTCACCCCATTAACAAGATTAATAATTTCAAAAGTGATCATTGCTTCAAATTTGAAAACAACTTAAAAAAATTTAACATTTTTTTATGACAAAAATCCTCAGTACATTAAGTGTAAAAGAAATGCATCTGAACAGAATGAAAGCCAGGTATGAGACGCTCACAATGAACCCTATAGTCATCATTAATGGAAGCCACTTCCATTCAACATATTGCTGAAAATCTTTGGCAGAACAATTCCATGAATGTAAAAATAAATAACATCCAAGTAAAAGAGGGAGAAATGCAATAGTTGCATTTTGTTGATGATAAGATCACAAGTATAAAAAATCCTAAATTCTCCACTGAAAGACAGTTAGAACAAATAAACACAATGAAATTTTAGGATATGAACTCTATGAACACACACATCAGTAGCATTTATATCCTAACAACAAAATGTATGAAAAATAACAGAAACAAACATTTTAACGGCTAAACATTACAAAAAATATTTGGGAAAACATTTAACCAAAGCCATTAAGGGTCTACTCATTGAAACTAGAAAACTTTGATGAAAAAATTAATGACCCACATAAATGAAAAAATCTCAGGCTTTTGAATTAGAATAATCAATACTGTTAAGCTCTTTGAAAAGCTATTTAAAACTTTCAATGTCATTTTTCATAGAAATGAAAAATCCTAAAATTCACACACACACACACACACACACACACACACACACAACCTGTGAAACCCAAGGCAATTTTGAGCAAAAATAACAAAACTAGAAGTGTGGCACTACCTGACTTCAAGCTATATTGTTAATGCGTGGTGATTAAAGCACCATGATACCAGCATAAAAAAAGACAAGAGGCTGATGAAACAGAATGGAGTACCCTCCCAGACCCACTCATTCATGGATAATTGATTTTCAACAAATTTGCCAGGAACACGCAATGAAAAAAGGATGACCCTTTTCATTAAGGAGGGTTCGAAATACTAGATATCCACATTCAGGAGAATGAAGTTAGAAACTTACCTACACCATATACAAAAATGACTTAGTATAGTAAGACTGCTGTATAAGAGACTGAAGTACAATTAAGACTTCATTTGTTTGATTAAGGCTTCATTGAGACTTCCATATACTATCTGAACTGCAAAAATATTAAAATACATCATTGGGGAACAACTATATTTTCAATATAATGCAAAAGTACAGGCAACAAAACAAAATAGATTAATGCGATTGTATCAAACAAAAGTTATTCTGCACGCAAAGGGAACAATCTACAGAGTGAGTGCAACCTGCAGCATGGAAGATTACCAGAAAGAAGCATGAAAAATTTGTCCTTTTAAATTCTCTTTTAAAAAAGAATGCGAGACAAGCACAGTTAATTTTCCAGCAACTTGTTTTGAAATTCTGTGTCATTTTCATTGTTTTTGCATAGCTTAGTTTTTGTCTTGGTTGTATGTTGTTTGCTCTTGAATATTAAAAAAAAAAAGAATTGGAGAAAATACATGTAATGAAGTTTTAATTTCTAAAACATATATTAGATATTCAAAAAAACTAATAGGAAACAAGTGAAGAAATTAAAAAATGAGCAAAGAACCTGAATAGACATTTTCCAAAAATTAGCAAACAAATGACTGAAGACTGGATAAAAGAAAAAAGGTCAACATTATTAATCATCTAAAAGCTGGAAGTCAGTGCAATGAGATAGCACATCACCCTTGTTAGAACGGCTGTCATCAAAATGAAAGTGTTAGGGAAAATGTCAGAAAATAAAAACTGAAAAATGAAAGTACGATATGATGCAGCTATCCCATTTCTGTATACATAAACAAAGGATTTAAATGATTTTTTAAAAACTGTGTTTTCATATACTTTGTAGCTTAGTCACAAAATCCAACATAGATTTGCATCAACACATTAATGGTTATAGAAAATGTGCTATGTATGTACATATTATAATTCTGTTCAGTCTTTAAAAAGTTGTAAATTCTGTCATTTGGGACAACATAGATGAACCTGGAAGGCATTATGCTAAGTGCAACGAATTAGACAAAAGCTGACAAATACTGCATATGTTCAATTACTTCGGGAAACTACAGTAATCATTCCTACAGAACCAGAGATTAGAATGGCGGTTAATAGAAACTGAGAATGAGAAAATTCGACTATAGTGGCCAGTGGATACAGGTTCAGTGTGAAACTGGATGACTAAGCGGTGATTACCAGAGGGGATGTACAGGCTAGTTTGATGCAGTCATTCCATGGTGCATGCGCATTTCACAGTGCCACATTGTACATCGTAAATAAAAATCAATGCTTAATATTAAATAAAATGAATGTTAATTATAAAAATGTATTAGATTTCTATTTCACATGCTTCAAGCTGTTGCAAATACGTGTTTTTCAAGTGGCTCATGTGACCATATTTTGTATTTGAATGTTTATAAATGTAGTGAATTCACTCTATTGTAGAAAGGTACTTGGAAGCTAAGAAAGAATATATATCTACCTAGAAAGACAGATCTAAAGTGACCTTTAAAGTGATCTAAGTGACCTTTTTGTGAACTGGAATTTATAGAGATGATAGTAGTAAGATGTTATGTTGGCATCCGATGGAGGTAAGACATACCAACATAAATTCCTTCGTACATGTAATTAATATTTTAACATGGGGTAAAATTAAGCACTATAGATTCTTATAAATGATTTACTGGATTCTTTTGATGATAAATAATTAAATTTGTAATATAACTTCTCTAGATACATAATCATAAGCTCGTGAAAATATATTTACTGGAGATTCTTTTGTGTTTTTTCCTAGTCCAGGTCTTATAACATATGCAACTTTATAATTATCTTAGAAGATATAAATATTCTAAAGCCTTATGAATTTCATCCTGAAATGTACTTATTTAAGACTGTGATTTTTGATCAAATTAGAACATAGATAAATTTATCTTAGGAATTAGATTGCATGTATTCAATTTACAAAGTTTGCAATGCTGAAAACATTATTTAAGATCTTTTCCTCATTGAACAGCAGTGATGAGACTTGGAGCATGAGTTCATCAACTTAAATGGTTATGACAGTGCCTGACAGACCAGGCACTCAAAAGGTGGGGAGCATCATTACTGGCCTATTCCCCCTGCATTCATTGGGAATCCATTGGGAATCATCTAGTCTCCCTGAGGACCATGACTTTGTCTGGTGTTTCTTGTCTGTTTAAGGCTTTGCCTTTGAGTGGAGTGTATATTCTGAATAGCAAGCATAAATTTATGGAAAAGTAGAAAAAACAGAACAAAAGAAATACTTGTCATCCTCTGCATTAAAAGGAGAGAAGGCAGAATGAACTGAAGGACGAAACCTTTACACCAGAACAGAGGAGGCAGACTACAGTGCCACTTAAGTAAAGCTCAAGGACATTGGAGACAGATGGCCACCGTCTTCACTGGGAAAGCAGCAAGAAGAGTCTGCTAATGCTGACTCAAAGGGAAACAAAGTAACCGAACTCCCAACAAGGATTTAGTGGCTTGGTGTTGGCTCTCAGAATGGAACAGAATCCCAAAGACCCCCGCCACAGAATACCACCACCTGCCAACTCTTTCTTATGAGTATTTTCTGAATACATGAGGATTAATATACACGCGTGCAGATGGGCTGGGAACAGGGAAAAGGTGCGAGTAGTAAAGGGACAAACTAGAGGCCAAATTAACTCCAAGTAACTGACAGTACTTCCCTATGCTCCAGCAAAAGCATAAGACAGAAAGTGTTTGAGAAAATGGAGTGAAAAGCATCCAAAGTTCGCCAGAGTCTCACAGTTATTTAAGAACTGCTAAAGTGAAAGACTTGAACCAAATCTCAAAAAATTACTTTCAAGTGGGGAGACCAGGAGACGTGTAGGTAAGATAACCAGGGCCCATGTTGGTTCTTAACCGTCTCTCTCATTTTGTTGCTGGTGGCTTCTTTTAAGTCAGCAACCAGGGTAAAATCTTAATATTTTTAATTTCCATCTTTCTTTCTTTTCTGGGAATAGCCAGAAAAATCACTGCATGGTAAAGTTCTTGGCTGATGGGGTTAATTACAAAGAAAATACACTTCCAATCTCAAAGTCAAAACATTAGCGTCTTTCATTATATTGGCAATTTTTTTTACCAACTAAGTGTTTGTTCACAGCTTTAACACCGAGGTGAGAGATAAGGGCAGGCATTTTAGAATGCTGCCTACCAAAAGGAGGGAATGTGTTCCCTGAAATTTGCTTTCATCAATCATGGAAAGAATTTGATGAGAGAGACAAAATACAGATTCAAAATTATAAAGAAATGAATTCTGGAGAGCAAAAGGATGAACTCAGAATTGTGTCTCATCCCTGCCCCTTCCCGGATCTCATATATGTATAAAATATCAGGATAGAATCCTTTGAAAGGATGATGAATATTTTACCTATAGTACTGTGAGAACAGTTGTTTTAAATTATTATTTAAAATATTCAGAACTGCAGAATAAAGCACCCTATTAACTAAATAGTTATACAAATATAAACAGGTATTTTGATTTGAGAATTTTTAGTAGATAAAGATAATTATTTTACTTATGTATAATGCAAAATGATAAATGATTCTTTTTGTGTTATTTGGATTATTTTGCCTGGATACTATTAGATTTGCATTTTTCTTTGCATTTTAAAAATTTTGATGAAATCATATTTATCTCTCTCTTTTCATGGGCTTGTATGCTTATATGTTATCTAAAATATCTTCACTTACCCTAAAGTCTTAAATATTTTATTATGGGTATTTTAGAGGTTATCTATTTGTGATAATATTTGTACTTGTGAGGTGTATAGGTCAAAGTGAAGCACTTTGCAAATAAGAATCATGATTTAAGGTGGTTTGACTTAAGATTTTTCAACTTTGAGGTGGTATAAAGCAATACACATTCAGTAGAGATTATAATTAAGATTTTGAATGCTGAGCTTTTCCTGAGCTGATAATATGCTATAAGGTTCTTTCAATGACAGTCAACAGCAAGAAGGCACAGAGACCATCTGCCACAGAGCCACAAAGTAAATAACAGATACTCCACAGTGTACTGTCTTACAGAGTTATGATGTTCAGTAGGTTAGATATGTTGAAATGCATTTATGACATACAGTATTTTCAGTTCATAATGGACTTAATAGAATACAACCACCTCGTAGTTCAGGGAGTGTCTATACATGGTTATCCAATTTTTCCAGCATTATTTATCAAAAGTTATTTTATTATTCTATTTACTTGCATCTGCAACCTTTTTAAGTAACACTGACACTATACATGAAGAGTATTCCACTAGCTTGATATTAATGTAGTCTAATGATAAGTTTACAGTAATTGTTGAAGACAAGTAGTGGATTTTTCTCTACATTCTTCTTCAAAATGTTTTATATATTCATTTTACCTTTCCGTGCAAAATTATGAGTAAGTTTATGAATAAATTAAAAATGTAATGAATTGTGCTGTTTAATTTGTATATACACATACACATAAATTTTTCAACTTTTCCATTAATTGCTTTAAGTTCTCATGTTCAGCATACAGGTTTTATATATATTTCTTTAGCCACACAACTACATATTTTATGTTTTCAATGTATGATAGTGATACTTTTACTATATAGTTTCAAATTTTTATGATGTACTAAAAATACAGTTGGGTTTTTAAATCTAGATCTTGTACCTTGCAACTTTGTTAAACTCATTTATTGCAAGAGGCTTTAAAGATATTTTTTTATAGTCCTTCAAATTTTCTTCATAAATACTCATGCCATCTGAAGAAGGAAACACAGCTCTTCTCCTTTAACCTGTGTGCCTTTATTTTTTATGTCTATAATGTGCTAGCTGTACCTGCAGTGCAGCACCAGTGGGCGTGCTAGAAGTGAACACCACTGTCCTTCGGATCACTGCATGAAACCATTTAGTTTTCACCATTATGTGTGGGTAGCAGTTGGATTTTTGTTGCTTTTGTTTGATAGGGTTGTGTAGATTCTCAGTTATTTCTACTTTAAGTGTTCGTCTTGTAGGGACATTATGAAACATCTTCATTAGTACAGATGATAATATGCTTTTTCTTTGTTAACCAGTTATCATAGGTTCCTTAGACTATTTTTCTAATAAGTAGCCATCTTTGTATTTCTGAGGAGAACTTACTTGGTTGCTATGTGTTATCTTTTCTACTAGGCTGGGGTTATAACACAGAGTGAAGGGCCCGGGTTCAATTTCTAGCACCATAGAACAAAAAACCTGAATTCAACTTTGTAATGTTTTCTGAAGAATGTGTCTGTGTTTATGAAGCATGTTGGTCATTAGTTAAACATTCCTTTATGCTGTGGATATTGATGTCAAGGTAATTTTGATGGTCTGAAATATACTCTCAGAAGTGTTTTTCCTGTATTTTTTGCTAGACATAATTTGTTTTGTTATTATATCTTTCTTAACTGTTTGGAATGACTTGCATTGAAGCCATCTGGGCCATTAGCTTCCTTTGGAAGGATTAAACTAAATATTTAATTTTATTGTTTAACATAGAGCTATTGAGATCACCTAAGTTCTTTAGTGATCGCATTTTGCTAGCATTCATTTCAAGGAATTGGTCTCATTAAACTAGTATTTTAAAATCATGGGCCTAACGTTTTTCATAGTATTGCTTGTGGTTTATCCTAGCTTTATTGACGTATAATTACAAAAAGTATTTCCCATTTAAGATGTACAACATGATGATTTCACCTACTGTGCACTTTGGGAGGTTGTTGCTGCAGTCAAGTTAATTAACACATCCTTTACTTCACCTTATAATTTGTCTATGTGTAATGATGATATTTAGAAAATTCACATAGCCAATTTCAAGCATACAGTACAATATTAATTATAGTCATAACTGTTCATTGAATCCTCAAAATTTATCTTAAACATCAAAATTTGACAAAGTATCTCTCCATTTCCCCCACCTCTCACCATTATTATATCAGGCTTCTATTACAAATCATAGTTGGCTGTGTTGCTTAGACATAGAAATTTATTCTTAAAATTCTCAAGGCTGCAAGCTGAAGGTCCAGGACCAAGCTGATTCCTGGAGTGCTCTGCTTCTGGCCTATGGATGGCTCTCTTGGACTTACGCCCTCAATTAAACCTTAATTACTCCTTTTCAGCTTCTGCCGTGGAAACAACCACACTAAAAGATCTTCTATACATGAATTGTGAGGAATGACTGTGGGCAGGGCATAAATATTTAATCCAAAGCATAGATTTATGTTTTTAAAGGTGTGAATGAAAAGCTTTCTAATATTATACATCTTTTCCTTTTTTACCTCATGCAGGTGCTTGACTCCAAAGATCTCACTTTTCACTTAATCTGCTTATGGCAAAATTCACTGGAACAGCTACATGGTGGTGGGAAGAGACTTGATGCAGGGCACTTACTAATGTGCTCAGTATCTCAGTCCCCTTTATATATGGTCCTGTACAGGACTACTTATATAATCTTCCATTTATAATAGAATTGTGTTCATTGCCTAGTCAGTAGGCATACGTATTGTTCCAGATCTCAAAGGCTGCTTTCTGGTGATTAAAAAATCCACATTATTGAACTCAGTAGTTACTAGCTCTTTTCAGTGTTTACAAGTCTGCACATTTGTCTTTTGGTAGCTTTCCAATATCATATATGTTCACTATGGTGGTTGAATAGTATAATCATTTAAAGGTAAGTGTTTGTCTTAGTTACTTTTCTCATTGCTGAGACAAAACGCCCAACACCCAAAATCAGAGAAAGAAAGGTTTATTTGGCTTTCGGTTCATAGACCTTTCAGCCCTCCATTGCCTGGGCGTAAGGCAGGATAGCATGGCAGGAAGAGAAACTATTCACGAAAGAAGAGAAACAATTCATGGCAAAGCAGGTCGGGCAGATGGCAGTAAGCAAGTTACCGACAAACGACAACACTAGCATTTTTCTGTCCCTTACATTTTATGCAGGATACCTACCCTTAGAGCAGGTGACACTCACCCCCAGGGTGGGACCCCCTTAATCCTACCCAGAACTATACCAATGTAATTGGGCATTACTTACTCAAGTTGACACAATCAATCAACCATCACAGTCTTGGAATAAAAGTTAAAATTAATAGCCCATAGCATTTTACTTTTTCAATTAAATGACTTTCAAGTGTAAATAAAATAATAGTAAATTGAAAAGTATTCTTCCAGGCTCATTATTTTCTCTAAAATATATACATATGATATTAGAGTTATTTTATATTATACCATGATAAATACAGTTGATGTGACTTAACTTTTTAAAATATTTTCCTGGAAATACCTAAATTTTGATTTATTACTTGTCTTAATGAAGTATGGTTAAAACTTTTTTTTTTTTTCATGTCAGTTTTCAAATTCTAGATAGTTTATAGATTAGCTTAATAAAGTGTGCTGTTGTATTCTGGAGCAAATAGTGACCAAGACTCCATCAATCGTGATGTACTTGTACATCAAAGAAAGGCATATGTCATCATAACCAATCTGGTTTCTGTGGTCTTTGAGGCCAATTTGGCAATTTTCTCTCTTCACTGGTTAAAACAGTATCAAATTATTCTCAATTCTTCATCATCATAAAATAAGGTTCAGTTAATTCCACATCTATTAGGAAGAACTTTTTTTTACTCTTGGCTTGAATAATTCTCTAATTTAGTAAGAAAACTATTACATGAATCAAATGCTCTAATGAAGTTTATGGATCAAAAATACAGCTTAAATCATGTACATATTTTCTGATACTGAGAAGGAAATCTGAACAAATGTTTACTGTTCAAGTGGTTTGAAACCAACTTGTGATTTTCAGTTACTAGCCCCTTATAATAAGTTTACATTATTTGTAACATTGGAATAAGACCCTAACATATTTTTAATAAATTGTTTCTGAATAAATTATAAATAATTTACTTTAATTATAGATTTATCTATATATTCCTTTATCCATATTCTAATTTAAATCACTTGAGTGACCATGTTTTGACTGGTAGCAAATTGCTGACATTTACATTTCATGGAATGATTTTTTAAAATTTATTAGAAATCTGTGTTAATTAAAACAGCATGTGGTTAACATAAAAACAGACATATAATGAGACAGAATAGATTCCAGATATAATCCTACATGTTTACAACCGATTTCTCAGAAGAGCCCAGGATGCACAGCGGGGAAAGGGCACTTTTGTTATTTTTTAAGTTTTAAGATTTAAAACCATGAAACTACAAGAAGAAAATGCAATGGAAACACCAAAAAGCATTGACTTGAGCAAATATTTCTGGAAATAATATAGATAACAAGCAATAGTTTTTTTTAAAATGTGATTATAACAAGTTAAAAAGCTCCTACATGCAAAGTTAATAATCAGTACAGCTAAAAGTCTTCAGAATGGAAGAAAATATTTGTGAACTGTATTTTTTACAATGGGTTAATAGGACATTTATAATGAACTTAACCTGCAGCAATAAAACCAATTACTATAAAATGGGATGAAGAGCTGAATAGATCTTTTCTTTTCTTTTCTCTTTTTTTTTGTGTTTTTGAGACATGGTCTTGCTGTGCAGTTTAGGCTGACCTTGGGCTCACTTTGCCTCCCCAGTAGGTCTTGAACTTGCAAGGATCCTCCTGCCTCAGCTCCCAAGGGCTGGGATTTTAGGCGTGCACATCCATGCCTGGTGCACTGAACAGATATTTTCAAAAAAAGCCTAACAACAAACCAACAGATACATACAAAATGCTCAATATCACTATCAAGGAAATGCCAGTCAAAATTGTGGTGAGATACTATCCTACACAGTTAAAATTTATATTATCAGAAAGGCATAATTAACAATAATAATAATAATAATAATAATAATAAAACCAATTGCAGAGATGCAGAGAAAGGAAATGCATATATATTGTGAATATGAATGGAAAATAGTGTAGCCATTATGGAAAACAATCCATGATAAATGTTGTTTCAAACAACCAAAAATACTACTCCCATGTCATTCAGCAGTCGCACTACTGGTTACAGACACTAAGAAATGGAATCAGGTTGTCACAGAGGCCTCTCAGTCATTTGTTTATTGCAGCACTGTTCACAGCAGCCAGGATAAGCCATGGACCCAGATGTCTGTCAGAAGATCAACACGTAAAGAACATATGCTATACATCCGCAAAGGGTTACTGTGCGGTAGATAAAGGGTGCGTTCCTGTCACTTGTGAAAAAATGGATGGACCTACTTGACATAATATTAAGTGAAATAAGTCAAATGTGTTTCGCTACATATATGAAAACTAAAAAATGCTGACCCCATGAATTTGACCATAGACTTATAGTAACTACACACTGGGAGAGTAAAGAGGAAGGGTACAGGTTTGTCAGGAGTACATGAAGTGTGGTAAGAAAATATGCTAAATATCTATACCTAAAAATTATTATAGTAAAAGATATATTTTATTAATCCCCCTCCAAATACTTCTGCTTACTTCAAACACGCTCATATCAGAATTCTTGCTGCTTTGTGAAGCAAGTCTGGAAATCCTGTTGTGGGTCTTTCATTATGCTCTGATGGCGGCCATGAAATTTTTGAATCAATTTGAAACACTTATCTTTCATGTAGCTTTAACTCTTTGGAAGGACTCGAAGTTATGTAATGCTACACACAGTGAATTCGGTGCATGTGGACACATGGTAATATTCTTCACAAGTCTGCCTTTCCGCTAACCTGCACTGTGCAGCAGAATTCACTGACTTTTTTTGTCATATCTGAAATATTCCTGAAAGAGGACTTTGAAACTTTGCTTCAGAAAGTGGCAAGAACAATGGGAGTGTGTGGAAAGAAGGGAAAGAACTTTGAGGAGGATTAATGGCAATGTGTCACTTACTGTAACGTTTTTTGAATTAAACATTCACTTATTTGCTGATCACACCTTGTAAATGTTATCCTTATGAGGGATGACTAGGACACAGTGTGTTTAATGTAGTTTACAGTAATGCATAATGTATCTCAAAGTAGCAAGAAAAGTTTTTGAATATATTCATCAGATATATGTACTAATTTCCTTGATTTGATAATTAGCTGGCATATACATTTATCAAGAAATTAAATTGTACCTCATAAGTATGTGCAATTACAGTCAATCAAAAAGTTCTTTAAATCCTAAAAACCTAATTAAAATTACTGAAGACTAAGTGAATCTTAAGAAGAGATGATGTATTTAACATGGAGAAACAATGTAGTGATAAAATGTTTGCATTATGGAGCTTTACAAACTACCAACGGTAAAGTTTTCTTTCAAATTCATTAAGCATTCTTTTGCTGTCTTCTCTAAGTTTATTTCTAGTATAAAGTAGCTTTCATGCTCTGTGGCTCTTTTTTTCATGGCAATATTACAAAACAACACATACATTGCAACTACACTACAATGTTTAGCTGAACTTGGAATTCTCAGGAGAACAACCAAATCTTTTCATTTTTGAAGAAACCTAATATCTCGGGAACAATAAAAGAAACTTTATTCCAACATGTTTACCTCATTCTACCTCTCCTTTAGTGCTTTCAGTTTGTGGAGAGGTGTCTCTTAATGCCAACGGCAAGATGTACATTAAAAAGTAGTTAAGACTTTTGAATTATTTCTCTCCTGTTCAGTGTATATCATTGGTAACCAGAGAGTTCTGTTCTCTAAAATTTATTTTCTTTTCATAAAGCATTAGCTTTTCTTCATTATCTTCAAAGTCTTTCATATATAGTATTTGTAATCTATATATTTATATTAATCATATATTTCACATATTTATATTTAATATTTGTATTCATATTTGTACACTTTATATTACTTTTAATGCTCTTTAACTTGCCAAAAGCAATATTGTGCTCTTACGAAACTGAACAAGAAATTTTGACAGCTGCCAGAATTACTGTATATAACTAGGCCACTGTTTTAATAATATGCCAAGTGTTCCATGGTATGTGTTAATTACACAGCATTGACATCCTCTGTTATTGAACACCTAGAGTGTCTTTACCTATTAGATAACATGATTTAACAATGTCACCAGAGAGCATGTTGCAACAATGTGTTTCATTTGTGACATCTATAAGCATTGAAGATTTTTTTTCTTTAGGTAAGCGATTGTTGGATAATTGGATATAGCAATAGTTACTTTGCCAAACCACTCAGTATTTTGCAGCATGAATTGTTCCTATTTTCTCAACTCTAATCTAGTAATTGACATTATCAAATTTTAGTATCTTTACTAATCTCTTGAGTGGAATCTGGTAACTATATTTTAGGGTTAGAGTTAATTTCTTTTATTATTGAGTGTAGTCATCTGTTTTAAAGAGAATAATAAAAAAGAAAAATAACAGAATATGAAAAACACAGAAGGAAAATGCAAAGCAAAAACAATAAAAAATTATACAGGATTTCAAAACAAAATTATAGGAATTAACAGAGATTGTTACATTATATTTTGTTATCTTCAGTGAAGTTGTTCAGGTTACCAGATGTAAGAATGCAAGATTGATCAAACCATTAAAGAGAATAAAAAATAAGAACAAAAAATTAGAAGTGATACAGAGCTTCACTAGACAAGATGGTAGGAATTCACCAATGGTTGTTATATTCATTATTGTTGTCTTCAAATAAGCTGTTCACATTACCAGTTATAAGCCTGCAAAATTGGTGAAAAAATTAAGCATTAGTGGTTCCTTTTAATATCCCAGTTATCCAGTTATATATATAATTTTTTTTACTCTTCTTTCTTTCTTTTCCCTCATCCCAGTTCTTTCCTTTGAGCAATTTCTTTCCCTTTCATAATATCTATTGTACATTTTGGATTTTATTTACACTTTCTGGTTCTTGTACTCACAAAACTAGGACTGGAAGTTCCACTTAACCCAGCTATTCCCCCTCTGGGTTTTTTATTCCCAGAAGAAATGAAAACATCACACCATAGTAGTAATACATGTGCACTCACGTTTATAGGAGCACAATTTGTCATAGCTAAATCTTGGAAACAATCCAATTGCCCATCAATGGGGGAATGAATTTAAAAAGTGGCATTTTTATACAATGGATTATCACTCCGCTATAAAAAAAGATAAACTCAAGGCTTTTATAGGTAAGTGGATACAGCTAGAGACCATATTCATAAATGAAATAAATCTGACCCACCGTGTACACATATTTTATCCCTAGTGGTCACCTTTTCATTAAAGAAAAGTTTGTACATGTTTCCAGTACATAATGATGGCATTCCTCATTCACTGTGGGGATTTGGTATTTACAAGCTTAATTCTTTCTACTTCCCTTTGGCTCTTCTCCCAACGCCACCCTCCATTTGCCTTCTTTCCACATGAAAAGATGAACTTCCCTATTTCCTGACTGTATTTGCATTATTCAGATGGGTCATGCTTTCTGTTGATTAGCTGTTTAAATAAATCCCTTTCATATTTTTTCCAGTTTCTTTTTGTTCTTGAATGTAGTTTTTTACAGTGTATGTAGATTTATGCATGTCGGTAGTTTTGAATATTACCAATTACTTTGCTCACTCTTTTAACTGTCAGTATCCTTCAATGACTGCATCATAACATAATAAGTGTATTTAAATTTCATTAGTTTTATATTTTTGATAATTTTTATATTGTTTTAAGACTTACTCCTTGCCCTTAGGCCATAAATGTATTCTCCAGAATGATCAAACATGTTTGTGTCTATTTACATATGATACAATTTACATCTCATGCCATCTTTCTTTTTTCTCTTTGAATACAAATTTTTTGAGCTCTGCATTTTTCTAGTAGTCTACTTATTTAGCCCCAGGTGAAGAACATATTTTTAATTATAATGTGTTATATGTACTGAATATATTATAAAATATTAAATAAAACAATACATGCTATGCAATACTTTGCTCTTGCTTATTTTTTACACTCACTATTTTATTTCTTATACATTTGTGAGACACAAAACCACATAACTCTGAACAAACCAAAAGTGTAGACCACAATGAATTTTCACAAACTTAAAGCACTTAGAGCAGAACAAGCAATATTACCTTAATGAGACAAGCATCCTTCAAATTCCTTTTTAGTCACTACCTGTTCATTAATTTCCAAATATATGTAACATCCTACCTTCTAAAATCATAGATTGATTTTACGTGATTTTGAACTTTATAAATTTTGAGTAATGCTCTGTATTTACTCTATTGATTTTTTAAATTAGCATTTTTGACTTTCATCCAGTGTTGATGTATATAAAGAAATTCATCATTCTCATAATCATAGACTACTCCATTGTGTAAGTACATTTATTCACTATACTGATATATATTCAAATAGTCTCTATTTTCACAAACATTAACAATGTTACCATAAAACTCTTCATATGTTGGGGGTTTTGGAATACATCTATCTGTTTTTACTGGGTAACAATCTAGGCATGGAATTATTAGCCAGAGTTTATGCATGCTTTTAGCAGCAGAAGGTTCTGTTGGGCCACTTTATTACAATTTATAGATGTACGAGAAGATCAGAACACATTTATTTGCTCCTCATAGTTCCTAACGTCTGGTATTTTCACCTTGGATAGGACAGCAGGTATCTCACTGTACTTTAGTTAGCAATACCCTTATCATTGGCAATATAAAGTATGTATCTATATATTTAATTATGATTTGGATTTTTTTTTACTGATACATGTTTTTCTAGGACTTTGCCTAATTTTAGGTTATAGTTGTTGGTTAAATTTCTTTAGTATTTATTTAAATTTCTCCTGCATGTTCACATTATTAATATCCTTTTCATTTTACTAGATTTTCTAATAGTATGTCTTGAAGAATGGAGGTTCTTAATTTGATATAGGAAATGGAATAGAATTACAGAGTGAGAAAAGAGTGATTTTACTACAAATGTATCATCAACAGTACCAAAATATCTGTGAATTTTGAGCAATGACTACACTAGATGACACTGAGATTATTTACTGTTATTTTAGTGATTGCATGGACGTACATAGAAGTTATTAAAACACCCAAGTTTCATCTCCAATGAATGAGCAAAATTAAAACATTTGTTTGTATAAGAATTTGTATTTTTAAATTTTTCTTTTATACTATGGAGAAGCTCACAACAATTTTATGTCTAGAAAGCCTTTCTTTTCCCGTAAGGTATTGGCAATGCAATTTGAGCATGCACTGAATTGAATACTTAGTTCACACATCTCTTGCCCTATGTTAAATGAGTTGCATGTCTGAAGCAGCCTCGTACGATTCTAACCGCCCCCCTCACAGAAGATGTAATCATCAAAGTGTGAGCAGATTAATAATTACTGCTGAATGCAATCATTCTTTTTCTTGGTGTGTTTCTGTTATATAATGTAGGGAAGATTATGTTTCTACATCGCAATCTATAGAGTTCATTGTCATCATTTTGGAAAAAATATTTTTGCTATTTTGGTTTTCAGATTCTAATGGTATGCAATGTGGCTGAAAAAACCAAAGGTACTTGAATACCTATGAAATCAAGATTTCTTTTCTGAGACCATAACTGATGTCTTCCTTTTCCAATGTGTATTTATCTTACATGGTTTGTCAAATTTGGAAGATGGGTAAGAATTTTATGTTCTAGAATATGTACAGAACCTCCCTGTAAAAAACAGCAGTTTACAGGATGTATGAAATTCAAAGGTGCTAGAACTATGTAGAAAATAAATCTGATAATTGCATGTTGCATAAATTTTACAAGAGCCAGGAAATATGAATTATTGAGCCATAATTTAATCATTGTCTCATAGTGGGTATATAAAAATACAATGCACTTTCATGTTTTATGATATGCCTAGGATTACAGGATAGATATATAGTTCCATAATTCAGAGTGATCTGTTATTTAGTCTACATTTAATTTTATTGTACATATAATGACATTATATTATAATAAGAAGTGTTCTCAAATTCAGGCAGGAAAAAGCAATGTGTCATAATTCATATAACAGTGAATAATGAGAGTATACCTTAGTAGATTAATCACTACATCAAAAATACTACAAGAACCATATAATATATTCCCCTACTTTATCGTAGCAGAACAAAGGACTCACATTTCTCTCATAAAATAACATCCTAAGACCATTCGCAAAAAATATAGAACTAAAGGTGAACTCCTGTCTTGTGCCTTTTGATGAATGCACCATCGAGTTTCACGGGGTGAGGGTGAGTGTATAAATTATTCCAAAAAGCAGAGATATCTTTAGCACTAATATTCACATTATGTGAACTGAAGTATTTATGGCAGGTTTGCAAGTGAACTCTACCATGCAAGAGAAAAGTTTTCTCATTCAAAATTGTTGCAGGAAATACATTTTGAAATATATATGTTACTTGAATTTAGTTCATCAATATGTCAAATAGATTATCTTGATAACATGACCAGATTTTATCATCTAGCTAAGATTTACCAACAGTCGCAAATTTGCAGCCTGCTACTGATTGTGTTGCATTTTAATTTAATGATTGCTGTAGTGAATCCCAGATTTTATTAAAAATATCAAAATTAATTGAGTTTAAAATTTATTCCTAACATTTTAACTACATATTTTAAAGAAATTAAATTAGCAAAGATATAGTGTTTTGAAATGCATAACTAATCCTATTTCTCTTGCTGTACTGTATTGTATACTACACTTAAAGATGGTACAGATTTAAACTAAGCACTTCAATTTACATTCAGGTGCAGTTAATCAGTAAAGCAGAAGAAAAGTGCATTGGCTGTGTATTTACTTAAAATAGTTGTAAGACATTGCAGCAATTCAAACTGAGATTATCATACCCAAACCTATCAGCAATATAAGAGAAAAATATCGTCTTTACAAAATCTGTTTTAAGTGACTTGATATTAAAATATAATAAATAGCATCTGGTATACTAGAAAGTTATTTTTAAGGGAAAATTGTAATGGATAACATTTCAGGAGAAATTGAATTTAGAGGATGAAGTATATAATAAAAATATCTAAATATTCAATGTTATGAAATGGTTAATAGTAATTATGATGGTAATATATTGGTTTCCTTGGAGAGTATATTTGCAAATCAAAATCATCAGGATGCAACTTTTTTCAGTTTATGCCATATTCTCTTTATTATAGAGTAAGGCTATATTTAAATAACTCATGAAAATTGGTTCATATCCATCCCCTACCTCTATACTTTGCTGATTTTCTGTTTGTTAGTTGTTGTCAAGTGTCTGGATATTTAGTCATTTAGTGGAAAGTCTAGTAGCTATTTAGCTATATAGTTCTCTACTTATTTATGTATCAGCTTAAAATGTTGCAGTCAGAGGCCCATCTCAAGAAAGAGACGTTAACAGTGATATGATCCTCATGCTCTAACCTGGTTTGGGTTGTCACAATCTCTTGAATAGGTACAGGACTACAGAAACAGTGAAGTGCAAACAATAAAATAGAGTCACATGAATATTTCTACTACATTTCTGTAATTATTCACCCTCTCAGTAAGAAACAAGAGTCAGCAAAACCATACACCCCATTTTTGTATAAAGATATTTTGTGGCAGTTTGATTAAAAATATCATGCACAACTACAGAATAAAAAGTTACAACTTTCCCTAGAAAGCTTAATTTAGTATTTTATATTTCTGGGCAAATGATTTTACTTAAACATTAAAGGGAAAATTGAACAAAAATGTGAGAAAGAAAGTAAGCTAAAATACTGAAACCATCAAATAAGCAATAGTAGTTAATTATGCAGAATATCACCAAGGGTTCTTGTAAATGGTTTGTATTCTGGTTTGTACACATAAATGCAACCTGTGTTTATATTTAAGTCAGGGGAAAGCAAAAGCTTTGGGGACAGTAAAGGTCTAAGTGGTCTCATTTTATGATTTTTCATTTAGTGTAAGGTAAGTAAGATTGAAAACAAATTTTCAGGGGAGCTAAAATGCACTTTTAAAAAATCCTGATTTCTGTTTAAAGAAACAATGAAATTTTTTTAAAAATAATGGATCTTGGAATTAATTCTCTATCACAAATATCATTATATTTATTTAAAAAGTTATATAGATTTAATTGATTAGATAATCTTAGAGTCAACATTACTGTTCTTTTAAAATTTGTCCTAAAGAACCATAATATCAAATTAGTTACCAAGGACCAAGTATTTATTTGATGCTTAGCTGCACAGTGATTATTTCCAGTAATTCTTTCTCTGACTCTAGGAAGATGCCTACATGAGATAAAGTAGAACAGGAGCAAAAACATAAGATATTCTCAGCAGTTACTAAGCTAAAATGTATAGAATTAGATACAAAAGATTTTCAAGTACAGGAGTGAAAACTGTTTTAATTCTCTGTTGCTTTGGGTAGACATTCCTCTTGAGGAACTACTTACCACTGGTACCAGTTCAAAAATGAGTGGTTTATCTTTATGATGAACTTCACAAACATTTGTGCATATTATTTTAAAGTGTTATGCTGTTATATTTTTCTGTTTCAATGTTTCTGGAAAACCTTCCATGATTTATGTAGCTCTCCATATATACCTGTTACAATTTCCTTTCTTCATTAAAAACTTTTCACATTTCATGTCCTGTAGCTGACAGTGGTATATCTCCTCCAGTTTTGTTTCTAATTTTTTCTTTGCACTTTTGAAATTTTCACTGAATAGTGATTCCTAATTTGATAGTTTTCTTACATTTTTACACTGTAATATCATTTGTATAAATTGAAGCAATTGGTCATATTCAAATGTTTAAGAACATCTTTTAACAGTGCTAATAAATAGGAAATATTTTCTTTCCTTTGTTTACATTTAAAACTTTAAAAGTGATTTTGACAATTTAAATATGATATGCCTCTATTTATTTCATTATATTTGTGTATCATGAATGTGGCTCAGTTTCTTGCATTTACAATGTTAGATTATGCTTTAAAAGTTAAGAAAAGATTTGGTTGTTTTTCTTTATGCTTTTTACATTCCCTCACCCAACACATTTCTTCTAGATATTGCTTCATACTATTATCTACACATCTGATGACCAGTTTAGTTTTTAATCTTTTCAATTAGATTGATCGTTTCTAGAATTTCAAATCTATATTACTTCTGTGAATATATAAAAATATTCAATTGTCCAAGGGTTTTTTCCTTTTCTTTTTTTTTTTTTTTTTTTTTTTTGATGCAGGGTCTTGCTGTGTAGTTCAGGCTGGTCTTGAGCTCACTATGTAACCCAGGCTGGACTCCAGTTCATAAGGAGTGTTGAGCATCTCCTGAGTGCTGGGATTACAGCTGTGCACAACCATGTTCAGTTTATCAAGTTTTTTCAAAGGAAACTTTACTGTTAAAATTGTTAACTTAAAATCAACACACAGTTACTGTTGGAGATTAGCAAGCGAATTCAGGTCTAAGCAAAAAAAAGCAGCATACCAAGAAAGACAAAGTTTTGTATATTTTCAGTACAATGAATATGAGGTCCAGGTGTAATAGTTTCCAAATTGAGACAGGAAATAAGGGGACTTAAAAAACTATAATAAATAAAAAAAACTATTTTCCTTCTTTCAAATACAGCCTTTTCTTGACATTTTTTCATCTCTCTAACTTAATGAATAGAGATCTATATTTACTTGCAACTTGTATTTTTTCTTCTGAGAAGTATATGTTCACCTCAGATGCCCATTTTTGGATTGGGTTTTTTAATTGAGGGAGTATACTTTTTCAACTCTTCATTGTTCTAGGTATAAGTCTTTTGTCTCAGAGATAACTAACTGGCGATAATTTTTCTTACTCTGTGGGTTGTTTTTTCACTCTGTTGTTGACTTCTTTTGTTGTGCAAATGCTTTTTAATAAGGTGAGATTCCATTTGTTGATTGTTTGCAATATTTCCTTTCCAGTCTAGGTTCAACATCACTGGCTATTCAAGAGATGCAAATTAAAACAAAACTGAGATTTCATCTTACTGGAGAAAGAATAGCTATCATCAAAATCCATCAATAACATGCTGGCGAGGTTGTGGGGGAAAAGCAACCCTTCTCCAGTGTTAGTGGGAGGGCTGATTGGTGCAACCACTGTGGAAATCAGTGTGAAGATTCCTTAAAAAACTAGGATTAGAAGTTCCACTTGATCCAGCTTTTCTCCTTCTGGGTATCTTCCCAGAAGCATTAAAAATGTCATAACACAGCGTTGTGTACCCACGTTTATAGCAGCACAATTTATAATAGCTATGTTATGCTTTATGTCTGGAATTGTCCCCTCAAAGCCTCATGCAGTCATGGTCCAGTGTTGAAATTATGGATGTGAGTGCTACACCCACCCAGGGGTGGATAGTTTGCATATGGTGTAAGGAAGGGAAAGAGGCTGTTTGCCGCTGCTCCCTGCTTTAGCTCTTCCTGTTTTTGCTATCTTCTACCACCATGAATCGTTGCCCTCTGCTATTTGCCACCCTGCTTTGGAGCCAGCCCAGTATGGACTGAAAGCTCTAGAGACTGTGAGCTAAATTGAACTTTCCTTCCTTAATTTTGGGCATTGGGTATTTTGTCTCAGCAATGATGGAAAAGTAACTAAGACAAGTTAAATCTTGGAAACAACTCAAATATCTATCATCTGAGAAGTGGATAACAAAGATATGGGTATTTTTTATATAATGAAGTACTGCTCTACCATAAAGAAGGGTAAGCTGTAGACTTTTATAGGTAAATGGATGCACCATGAGGCCATACTCATGACTAAAATAAATCAGACCCATACGTGTAAGCATTGTATTGTCACACTAGTGTGAACAATTGAATGAGAAAATTGTGAAAAAAACAAAGGAAAAGACTAACTGTGATGGTGGAAAGGGGAAAGGAAGAAAGGAATAAATAAAAAATATTTATATACAAGATAGCTAGGTTAGTTATACAGTTAGTTTCTCTGAATTTATTGAAAAGAAAGGTTTCTGCTAATATTGTTTGTACAAGATATCATGCCTATATCTTGTACTCTGAAAAACTACTATGAAGACAATATGCAATGTGTTGATTACTGTAACTCTCTTAATAACTTGTGTTGAAAATCTATTTTATTGTTGTTTTTATTTTTTTCTCTTTAAAATAAAAAAAAAATAAAAGTTTTGCTATCACTGGAAAAAAACTGAGATCTATATTCAGACAACAGTTCCTTTGAACTTTTCAAGTTGTATGTAAAACACCTTTTAAGTGAAAACATTAAAAGTTTAAGGTTACTTTCAGAGAGTAAAAATTATGTTGGCTTCATTCTTTCCAACTAAAGTGAAATGACAGGTCTAACAGTGTCAACTCCATAACAATTAGAAAAAAAAGAGTTGTGACCCAGTTATATTAAATTTAGTTAAATTTTCAATAGCATGTGAAAGGATAAAGATTTTTTTCATATATTTAGCAATTTGGAAACTATGGTTTTGTGCACTTTCTGTAACTATGAATACGTTACATTTTTGAAAAATAGGCCAAACCAAATTGAGCTAAAAAGTTTTTCCATTATGAAAACATTGGAAAGGCTAGATATTTTCTAAGTTTTAAATATAAAGATGAGTATGCACATGAAAATATCCCAGTGGATTAGCTGAATTACATGTCTGTTCTCTTCATTAACAGTAGTATATTCTTTCATTCAGTTGAATATAAAATGTAGCTCCTTTTTGCCAAGGGATATTTTAGTTAGAAATTCTGTGGTAAACGAAGAAAATACATTCCAAACTCTATTGAAGCTTTCTTCCTATTGAGTGGTTAAACATTCATCTGAACTAGTAAGCAATTAGTGATATTCATGAAGAAAAAAATAGGATCCTTTACATTGCTGTATATTTACAGTCAGGCAAAGGGCAATACTGAGAACAAGAATATATTGTTTGCTATGTGGGTAAGGTGGGCTGTATTTTATGACAAACAACCCTAACATAACAGTGGTCAGCAGTGCCAAAGCTCATTTCTCGCTCATGTCTTCTGTCTTACTAGTGTTAGTGGGGTCTGTGCTGCAGATACTCTCACAAGGACGAGTGGTGCCGGAACGTCTCATAGAGATGCACTGTCTGGAAGACGCAGCTTTTTGTTTACAAAGACTAGAGACTTGGATATGTACTTTTCACTGCCTGACCATGGCAGTGTTCCAGGGTATTTTATTTTGCCTAGAACCTATTATAGTTTCTAAGCTAAAAGAACTTTGCTAATATAACGGAGCAGTGAGAAAGTTTGGTAAGTCTGACTTTAACTGACCCACCAGGAGAATGTGATGTTCCAGGAATAAAGACAAGAAATTTGTGAAGAACATGAAGGCATTGATCTTTCCAGCTGTTACTGATTAATGGACCAAAGAGAGCTCGATCTGAAAATATGGAAGTCACTGTTAGAGTGAGACACCTAACTTATTGTAAACTAGGAAACTTTGACAGTACAAAGGGATATTTATTACAATACACTAGCCCAACAAGTATAAACCACGTATTACCCCAAGGGGGGTGGGCCCTTTGGCCGTGTTGATCATCAGTGACGAAGGAGCAGTTTTAACAAAACTCACAAGACCAAAGTCTTCTTAAAGTAGACTGAACAATAAGAGATGTGGTGACAAACTATGAGTATAGGAAAACTGCTGAGAAATGATTGCATGAGGCTGTCAGAGAAGCAGGAGGAGGATGTGTACGTACAGTTTTATTTTGTTTGGTTTGACACTGATGAACATATGAGACAATGCTATGTTCTAAGGTGGATGTTGACTTGAGAAAAAAAAAACGATCTCACATGATGAAAATAAGTTTTAGTTGAATATAATAGAACACATCATTAGTCAGTCTGAGAGCCAGGTGGGGATAGAACAGAGGATGATACTGTGTTTGGTAAAGAAATGCCACCGAGATGATACAAAATAACATAGGCACAAAAGTTAAAATCAAGGTATATCCCTAAGTTCTCAAAGGTGCTGCTTAAGAGCTTTTCAAAAGTTGCTACATTTTCTCAATAGAATAGAATAGAAGGGAAGGTTCTCTTTGGTCTAGATGACAGAAGCAGAAATATTACTAACGATAAGTCAATGCATATAGAGAGGCAATTATATAGTTTTTTGATATGTATAATAATACCCCAGTTCCTCTAGATACTGTTCTAAATGCGTTCTAGGCCTTATCCCTTCGTTATTTTCTTGTGTATTCAGGTGAATTGTTTACTTCTGGAAACAAAACCATATTTGGCTATTTTTACATATTGGATTCACTTAACCAATTTAGCAGTGTGTCACACTGTGCAGCCATTCTCTCCCCACTGCAGTGATTGCTGAGGAGGTTATCCTGTCCCACTGCCGTTCTTGCATTTGTCCCTTTTGTGGGATGTAAAGTAACTATCCTGACTGTTGACAACAGGGAGTCTCACTGTAGTGCCTTTGAATTTAGAGCAGTTCTTCATTTTCATTTTTTATCATTTTAAAGAGAAAACAAGAAAAACAAAATAACAAAATAAGACAAAAACAAAATGACACACAAACCTATAAAAATACATAGCATTTCAAAGCAAGATGATAGGAAATCAACAGTGGTTGTTATATCACTTATTGTTACCTGTAAAGCAGTTCTACACTTTCTTGCTAAGAGGTAAGAACATAGGAAGACAGCTTTTTCAACTCTAAAAGGATAATGTTTCAATGATTTATTCTTCAACTCAAGCACAAGTACCCTTGTCACAGGTACTTACATACTGATGAGTTTCTTTAACAGGACGAGTTTTGTTATGAAATGGTACATATGAGATTCCAAGTATTTACCTGTAAGGAGGATGAAAGATGTTGCTTCTTTCAGTCTATCAAAATATTATCATGAATAATCTAATTTTCAGAAAGAAAGTACATTTGAGCAAAAAAGGAATATATATTCTAAGTTATTCTTTTAGATATTCTTTTAAATAAATATCTTTAATCATTGAAGTCTCACTCTATTTTCTCCAAATGTATAGCACAGAGATTTACCTGGGGTTCGCAACATTTTTTTACATTTAAAACATGTTAGCCATGTTACACATTTCCCTCTGTTACTACCGTTATCGGAAAAAAATAAAGTTAAATTGTTGTTCACATACTTCCGATAGGACGACTGTGCAGTGGACTTGGCATGTCTTGCATTAGGAATCAGTACCACACGCCCACGGCAGCTCTTTCCTCAGAGCATTCCCCTGCTGCTTAAATGTAGTTAGCAATCTGTGAGACTAATGCGTGTCCTTATTTCCTCAAGATAAAAACAAATTTTAATTTTTAAAAGAACTAGTAGGTTACAAAATTTATTACCTAATAGATACTAAGTTTTTTCTTTTCTTCTTTTCCATTTTTAGTGCTGGAGGCAGATCTCAGGGTTTTGTGTAAGTGAGGCATGTGCACTACTCCTAAGCTGCGCTCTCAGCCCCCTGAGGGCTGACTCCTCAGCGTGCAGATCGCCCACCATAAGGGATTTAGAGAAACAATTCTTATCTTCAGGGACCTTGGGTTAACAACTGACAGGTGTAATTTTATTACTTATGCTTTCATTTAAACTGTTGAATCACAATAGAAAAAATCAATAACTGGATTTCATGTGTTTGTTTAAGGCAAAGTCTGTTGTACTTTTATTTGATGTGTGAAAATAAAGTTTTAGTGCTGGTACACATGCACATAAAAACTCCACAGAACAGAATCCACACATGTTGTTTGTATCCGTGTTTGTGTGTTTATTTAATTGTGATTGTGTCTGAGTTTGTTATACATTCTCCAATCCTTCTGTAGATGCTTTACAGTTTTCTATCTTAAGACTGATGCAGGGAAAAAGAGTGAGGTTTACGGGCCTTCAGATAATCATAACTGTGAGACAAGCTCATTGATATCCATCTCCAAGGGTGGAATCCACTCTATGGAGAGAAACAAATATCATCAATGTGGCAACCACCAGAAATAAAAGTCAAACATTTCTATTTGTCACAACCTGACAATAGTCTAACCAATGATCTGCATCAAATGAGACAAAACACTCATGTGCTGCAAGTTACATGAAGCTGATTCACCAGCTACAAACAGGCACCAGGCAACAGAAGCAGCGTAAAAGCCAGGTCCACAGACATCCAGAAAGCTGTGTAGGGCAGGCGGAGTCATACTGTGTGTGTCACACTTATACCAGAGCTGAGGGACCCTGCAAGACAGCCCTCCCTAGGTTACATATTTCAGGGGTAGTGGGACTCCTGGGGCAAATCTCTCCTACTTCCAAGGGAGAGAAACAAAATGTCCAGGCTGGCCTGGGCATTTTCTAACTCAAATACTGCATTCCCCAGGAAGGACAAGAATGAGGTCCTGACTGGAGCATTTCTTCTCTGCCTTATTACACGCTTTGGCACATTACCTTTAAAGTTGAAACTACAGTGAAAAAGCAGAGAAAGAAAAACTAGGTCAAGTAAGGTTATCCAGGCGCCATCCGGTAATCATCACAGTGAAGCACTTGGTCCCAAGTTCACACAGCTCCACAAAAGCAGTGGCTCAGCTCTGCTTAACTTAGCACTAAACACAGGAATCTGCTGAGGCATTTCTCCCTGCTCGTTATACAGGTCTTCTTTGCAAATCGCTGGCAGCACTCAGAAAATGGCCAGAGAACAGAACAGGAATCCCGGGGTCTTAGTGCATTTCAGTAAGTACATAGGGAAATTAAGACAGGGAACAACAATACTTTTGAAATTAATTATATTAATGTTAAATGTAATTCTAACTGATGTTTTCAAAACACAATTTTACATAGAAATGAGATATCCCGTGCTGTTTCAATTCTTATATCCTCTATTTAATGTTTGAATCAAGTTAGACACGATTGTCTCCTCCAACATTTACCATAGCTTTATGACAAGAGCTTTCAAAGTCATTTCTTATAGCTTTGTTTTTTTTTTTTTTTTTTTTTTTTTGCGGTACTGGGGATCGAACTCAGGACCCTGCGCTTGCTAGGCAGGCGCTTATTCCGCTGAGCTATATCCCCAGCCCTATTTCTTATAGCTTTGTGAACTATGCAATGTATCTTTGTAGCATCTTAAAGGAGTAAATTATTACAGCATAAAGGTTTTCTCTTTCATGAGTCTACAATCCCAAATGCATTTTAAGTTTTATGCTTAATTATCTCAATCTTATAACTGTTAGAAAAAATTACATAAAATTACATTATTTGAAAAAAACAGTAAAAAGTGACTAGAAGCAGTTTTTACCAGTCCTTCAAATATGAGTGCAACAAATCCTTTGTGGATAAGAGAAAGCTACCCTTTGCCTAACATGCATAGTATGGAATTTAGGTATCCTATGTGCCATTACTTTTCAAATTCCTTAAATTCGAAATATTTTCCAGGTCTTGTTTTTAAAAAGCATGTAGTATTTTAGTGAGTCTGGCTAGTAGATTCTAAATCTTGGAAATATTTCATAGAAAATAATTTGTTGTGTGGAATGGATTATAGAATTGATATATATCAGCAGAATGTTTGTAAATTGATTTCACCACAAAATTTTCAAATAACATCCTTAAAAAATTAAAATTACTTACATATATTATATAACTTGTTTTGCAAAGGACTTTTCAACATCTTCCTATAATTTAATGAAAAGCTTTTTTGCTTCTTTGCTTCATAATGAGTCAAATGTAGACCTCAAATACATTCTTGTAAGAGAAAGAAGCAAGTTACAGAAGACCACATAGGGTTCATTTTGTTTGTTTACAATTAAGAAAAAGAAAGTCTGGAAAGTAAAATCTATATAGATGGAGATAAAATGTATACTTGTTGTGACCCTGGGATGATAGTAAAATATGTAGTAACTACAGATTGATATGAAATTTTTAAGGTGGTATAATTAATTTTAAATACATGATTGTTATGCATTCTGTAAACCCCTTAAAATCATTGAATTGCATATGATAGTTTATTTTTATGGTGTAGAAATCATGTATCAATAAAGACATTAAAATGCCAAATGTCTCCTCAAAATTTTGGAAATGATATTTTGATAATGTGAAATGTGTTTATTAAAGTCCAAGCACCTATGTGCAAATGACTACCTACTATATTCCAATATCAATACAAAGTGATAGAGGAGAGAAATTTGGTTTCTTTTTCTTTGGCGGTACTGGGGATTGAACTCAGGACCCTGCGCTTGCTAGGCAGGCGCTTATTCCACTGAGCTATATCCCCAGCCCCCTAGAAGGGAGAAATTTGGACATCAGTTCAAAGCTAATGTATCACTAATATACAAACGGTTTAAAAAAAAATATCACCTCTGTTGCATAGGTAGTAAAGTGCCTCTCATCATTCTGGTTCCTCCTGAATAAAGCATGAGGCACTCTGGAATAAGGAGAAGGGCAAAATGAAAAGGACTTTCCCATGCTGAAAGACTACGAAGTGAGGCTTTGGGAAATTTACAAGACATATGGAGGGTGTGTGGCACAAGGTCTTCCTGCTACTAGGAATGCACAGAACTGTCTGTGGTTCTATAAGTTCTACATCTCAGTAAAGGTAGCAAGCAGCAAGGTAACAGTGCAATGGAACCTCTCTCTAAGCAACAAGAAGAGTAGTAAAGAGATGAGGTAGCACATCAAACAATTAATAACCTCCACCTAACTTGAGAAATGATGTTTGCAATAAGTACCCTTATGACATACACAATATATATCTGCAGTGCATATTTCTCTCTATATAACAGATATATTTGCAATGTATACCTATAGAATGGATATATATATGTGTACATCACATCACATATAAACTTAATGTATTTTATATGCAAATATGCTACTTTGTTTAATAATTATTAAATAAAGATGAGTGTTGAAAAAAAGCAATAGTACATTTCTCCTAGTAGATTACTTGCTAAGTAAGATTACCCTGATCTTTGTGCAGTGAGGTTCTCAGCCCTGATTATTTTGTTCTTATGAAGTTACAGGGCAGAAATTTTTCATTTTACTCACTATGGGAGTACAAATTCACTTCAGTAAACACCCTGAGTTCCAGAAATATGCTTCTCTGTTACTCTTATATAGCAGCAGCCGTAGCTCTTCAACGTTTTAAGCCTTGATAACCACCACACACGCAGTGATTTATTCCTCTGCTTACTGTGGCTCTGGCATTAGAAGTCCAAAATAATCATGTGACATCCTGGCTTAGTTTAAGTGCAGACTGACTGTGTGCATGGGTAAAATCAATTTTCCTTGTGAAAGTTGCTCATCTAATTTTCCCAGTTCTGAAATTTTTGTAACATCGCACAAAATGAACCATAAAAAGAAAGGATGTATTAGTTTATTTTTTGCTAGTGTAATGACATACCTGAAACTGAGTACTTAAAATAAAAAGAGGTTTATTTATTAAACAGTTTAGAGTCTGAAAATGTAAACTGTATGGCGTCAGCTCTGATAAGAGCTTCTTGGCAGATGGCATGTGCAACAAGGTGGGACAGGAAGTGTAACAATTGTCTTATAAGAAGTAACTCACAGTACCAGAAGGGCTACCTTAATCTCATCACAAGTGTCGCTCCCAGCAACTTAATGTGACCTACTCCTTCACAGTTCCACTGACTGACTATCACCACACTGGGAATCAAACTTCTAAAATGTGAACCTTTGAGTGACATATTTATATCACACCCAAGTTATACCAAATGTTACAGTGGTTACTAGTCATGTTTTCTGTTTCACAGACCCATTTTTTAGAAAGCTGGAGGACATCATATTAAACAACGATGTTTTGTTTTATTTATGTACAAATCCTAAATGACCTATTGCTACAGAATATCAACAATGAGGTATTTCTTTTGCCTTGACGATGTCATACCACAGTTCTGAATTTCTCAAGTAATGCAGAACATATACATCAGTGGATTTTGAGTTTAAGTGCTCATTTCTTACACACGAAATGTCTTTTATTCTGAAATGAGGTTATATGAGATTGCATGTCGTTAAATCACATTTTTTAACCTCAGAAGATGTTGCTAGATTAGCCTATGTCTAGTTGGTATTCTGGAGATGTTTTGAGCATAGGGACACAGTATTGGTTTCCACAGATGAAAGATGCCTATTGAGCAGCTGCACAAATTAGGTCAACCTTAAATAAAGAAACTCCAGGCTTCTGGTCTCATGCGTAGCCTTCATTTCTGATACGATGGTTGTGGTGTTCATATGCCTTTGTCAATAAGCTTGAGACAGTTAAATTGAATGACAATTTAACTGAATTGAATGACAAACCTGAAGACGAATTCTGTCCTCCTATTGAATTGCTCCTCTATAACAAATGCTGTCTGGTAAACAGTGTAGTTCCTTAGATTTACTTACCTCCTCCTATTACAGTGTTCTCATTTTTATTGTCCTGTCTTGTTCTTTTCAGACCCCTGAAGCATCAATCTAAGTGATTCTTGAAGTTAATGGTTTGATGTACTGATGCCCACAGGAATGGTTCCCCTTATTCTTCCAGTGAACCCTACAAGTCTGTCCATCTTTTCACAGTAACATACACAGTTGTTACAAATCAAATTTAGATTTTAACTTTTTTAACCAGTTGGCAGAAATAAATTTTATATAGTTCTGTATGTGAGAAGGTGATAAGATACAGATGTCTCAGGCCAATAGGAGTCTTATTTGCTTGACATAATGACTTGGTACTTTTTGTAAGGCTGGTTTGGCACTCATGCAGTTCTTCAGTTTTTCTTTGTCATGGAAATATTTTATTTCTCCATTGATTTTGAAAGATAGTTTTGCAGGATACATCAGTCTGGCCTGGAAGCTATTTTGTCTCAGAATCTGTAATACAAGCTCTTCTTGATTTGATGGTTTCTGTTGAGAAGTCTGTTGTGATTCTGATGGGCTTTCCTTTATAGGTGATCTGTTTCTTTTCTCTAGTAGCTTTTAATATTGTGTTCTTTTGCTGGATCTCTGGGATCTTGACTATTATATGTGTGGGTGTGGCTTTATTTGGGTTATGGCTCATTGGAGTTCTATATACCTTATTAACTGCACATCAGAATCTTTTATCATGCTTGGGAAATTTTCTGCTGTTATTTCTGTAAATATTCTTTTATGTCATTTGGGCTGCTCCTGCTGTTTCACTGACTCCTATTACTTGGACGTTATTTCTCTTTCCCTTGTCTTACAGCTGTTGGATTGATTTTTCCTAGATCCTTGATGATTTTAATAGATCCTTCCTTTCACAATCACTAGTGCCATGCTGTCTTCAAGATCTGAAATTCTATCTTCAGTTTTACTCATGTGATTTTGCAAACTTTCAGTGGAAATTTTCATTTCCTGGAAGTCTCTTTGAATCTGTTTGATGTGTTCTAATTCACTCCTAAAGTATTGATGTAATATTTCCATTTGTTGCCTATGTTCATCTATTTTTTATCTGCTTCTTCTCTATATGTGCAGAGCATTTCTTCCATTATTATTTTCATTTCATTTTTTGCCTGAGAGATTATTTCTAATCTGATCTCTTCTATGGCCTGATGGAGTTGTTTCTTTACTTCAGATGCAATCATTTCAGAAATTTCAGGTATGGGGCTTTCTAGTTCTCCTGTGTGATTGTCTCCTGTACTTGTTCTGGGTGGAGCTGAATTCTGAGACTGCATTTTGTCATTTTGGATGTCAGATGAAAAGTGCTGAGGTACAAACTACCCAGGCAGCTCATGAAGGACTCTAGGAACCCTAGTTTACCTGGGTATCAAACTTATCCCATGACGGTTGCAGACTGTGGACCACTAGGCCCAAGAACCCCAGGCAATTGCTGGGGTGCACAGCTCAGATCACAACTTCCATGTTGGGGGAATGCTGGTCTTTGGTACCAGGGTCTCCAGGCCATGGACAGAAAGTATGTGGGCCTCAGCCTTGAAGGTGATGGTGGCTAGGCAGGGGCAGCTGCTCCAGGATCCTCAGGTAGTTGGTCAGCGGAGAGCAGGCCTCACCTCCCAACCCAGAGGACCACAGAGCCTGAGGCTTTTTCTGTACTGCAGGCCTCACTCACCAACAGGGACAGGATCTCAGTCTGAGCTCCTTCCCTGTCTGAAGGCATGGGGCAGAGTGCTGGGGCAGGCCTCATCCAACAAGAGTTCTGCGCTCACTCCTTGGAATGGCTGCTCAGATAGCGCCCCCAGTCCCTTGACCTAATGGCTTGGTGTAATGTAAAGGCCAACTTGTTATGAGCAACTTGGTACAACTTGCTAGTTCATAATTATTCTGCTAGTTTCTGCTCAGGTTCTGTAGTATGCCAAAAATTGATTCTTATTATTTGAACTTTTTATATTGAGCTCACTGTAAATTCACATATACTTATGAGAAATAATGTAGGAAGATCTCAAACTTTTAAAAAATTTCCTGAAAGATAATATTGCAAAACATGTACCACCTCTCCAGAATAAATGTAATCATTATATACTACAAGCATGCACTAATATACAATTTTCAAAAATAAAACTAAGATGCAGTATCACAACCAAAATAAGGACATTACTGTAGTCTACCAATATTATTCATATTTCTTGATTGGGTTTCCCATTACTTTAGTAAAAGGAGTAATGAAAGGACCCTCAGTGGGAGCATTGAAGACTGAAAGTTTACCTACATTTATACAGTGAATCCATTCTAATAATTTACTTCTCTAAGTTTTCTGAAAATGCTTTTTCATATTCTTTGAATAAGTTATAATATTTTACCTTATTTATTGTTCCCCACTGATTATTCAAATCTTCAAGAACCATCTATAAATATATTTGTAGCAACTACTTTTTAGAATCCCTGACAACTTTTTCTATATCATGCAGACTCTCTCACTTATTCCTCAGGAAAAATAAAAGTTAAATAAAGTTTAAAAATTCATGTAGAAACTTTATTTTCATATTTATCCCTCCAGTATACATTTATAAATTTTAAAAAATATAAATTCAAATAAATAATTAGGGATGATATTTGCTTTCCACTTTACATAAACTGCATGATATTCATTCAGAATGAATTTATTAACATGTAAGAAACTTTTTGAAATACTAGGAATAGCACTAATAACACAGGGCAAATGTTTTACTTGAAAGCAGCTTAATACTGAAGTGAGCCATGGCTGCCTAAAATCAATTAATGTATCAACATATTATACGGTGATCAGTACAATGTAAAAACCATGCATAAGAAAGTAGTCTGGTTTATTTTTAACAGGGAATGTTGTAGTCCAAAAGAGACATTTATAAGAAGAGTTCAGTGATTTCAGCAAATGACTCTTGCAGATAACTGGGGCAATAAATGTTTAAACAGTGGACATAGGAAGTAGGGTGAACATAAGGAAGAAGAATGATCTTCTAGTTGAAAATTTAATTGTGGGGGCTTTGGCTAGAGGTATGTGTGAGATGGATATGCAGAAATAAAGGGAACTTTGCAGGGGGTGAACATTTATTTTTAATATTTTGAGACTGTAAACATTGCAGCAGATAGTCTTTCTGAGTGGCAAAAATATTTTATGTACTTTGTTTTTTGTTTTTTTTTTTTTGGCGGTACTGGGGATCGAACTCAGGACCCTGTACTTGCTAGGCAAGCGCTTATTCCACTGAGCTATATCCCCAGCCCATTTTATGTACTTTGAACAGATACTTTTCTTGGGGTAAATCAATGTTCTCTTTTGGGGGTTACTCTATAATTGTTCTTTAACTTAGTTGTAATAGTGAGTATTCCTACTGGCAATGTGAAAGACTGAGAGTTTAACTACAAGTTTGTCATCAGTTGGTATTGTCACTCCTGAGGCCAAGATGTGTACCTCAATGGCGCTTCAGTTGCCTTTCCCTAGATAGTGTCTGGCGAGCCATTTTTGCATGAGCATGTTTTTATTTTCTACAAGCATCATTTAGAAAGTCAGCCTATTAATTCTGACTTATTGTGAGTTCTTTACAGTTTACAGTTTTCCATTTAAAAATTCATTTTACTCAGTTTATTGACAACTGCTAAATTTTAGTGGCTTGACATTTGACTATGTTTACATTGTCAATCTATATTACAGTGTTAGTTGTACATAATAAAATATAATAAAACTTATTCTTTTATTACATTTTAAATTTAATTAATCTCAAAGACATATATGTATATGGAATGATATATTTTATCTGAATTAACTTATATAGAAGGATAATATGTTGTATATAAAATATCCTGTTTTTTCCATTATAATGAATTGTGCTCAAGTTCACACTTGTGTTTTCTTCTCTTCTTCCACTTGCAGTCTTTTCTTTTATCTATTCAAATATTAGCTAATTCACTACTATGACAAATCTTAATATTTTAACTGGTACATTTTAATGAATGGGTTTTCAAGCTTATGGGGTACTTGTTTTTAAAAGTTAACTCAGCAGGACATGTTGGCATACACCTATAATCCTGGCACTCAGAAGCCTGAGGCAGGAGGATCACTGCAAGTTTGAGGCCAGCCTGGGCTACAAAGTGAGCTCAAGGTCACCCTGAACTGCATAGTGAGACCCTGTCTCAAAAAGGCAAAATAAAGCTAACAGAAATCCTCAGGTTTTAAGATGATGTTAGCTTCTTACTCATCCTTTTTTTGTTTTGTTTTGTTTTGTTTTATTTTTCTGTTCTGGCCACTGTAGTTTAGAGAAACAGCTATCCTTCATTTTTGTATATATAGAGAGCATTTCTTTAAGAACATTTATTTAAAGCATTCTAAACATTTAACATATTTTAGAAAAGGCAGGAATATAATGTTGAGGAATAATCAGAATCACACGGATCTCCTTCTCAAGAAGGCTGGAGCCAAGATCATGGGACTGGGACAGCTTGAGGAATAGGCTTCCAAAATGCTCACTCTGCCAGGCTAGCTGTGCCTGGTATGTCGTGTTCCACCATATCCTCTTGACCTGTGGCATGAACTGAATATCTGGATTCATGGAATAAACATATTCTGGCTGGCCAAAGACTCATTCTGTTCCTATTCTATTTCTACCAAGTGTTTTTTTTCTCTTGTTCATCAACAATCTAGTGAGGAAAACAGTGAATCTGTTTCTTTATGGGGTCAGTGTTCTATGGCCTCTGCTTGGATCATTCTGCTTCCAGAAAGTTACCCAACTGACTCTTCATGGCTTTTGGATAACACTGAGAGACCACACTCTTAATACCTGGCTGTTCTGTATAACGGTGTCCACACTCTCAATCCAGTTACTTTCAATCACATAATCTGCTCATTCTACTAGCTGCTGATAGACTCTCAGATATTCTTCTAAGTTTAAGATTACAAAACTGATGACATTTCACTAGATTCCTGTAGGAGTCTTTATGGGTATATTTGTAGGGCTGGAAAGAATCCTAAGAGAGCATCATTTAAAATGTTAGTTGTTTATTGTTTTTAACTTATCATATTATCTATCATTTTAATTTTCTTAAAGTAATTGTCTTAGTTACTTTTCTCTCTTTGCTGAGACAAAATACCCAACACCCAAAATGAAGGAAGGAAAGGTTTATTTAACTTACAGTTTGTGGAGGTTTCAGTCCATACCTGGCTGGTTCTGAGGCAGAGTGGCACATGGCAGAGGGCTAACGTTCATGGCAGCAGAGCACAGCAAAACCAGAAGAGAAAAAGGAAGGAATGGCTGCAAGCAGCCTCTCTCCTTCCCTTGCATTGTAAACAGCCTACCCCCACCCAGGGGGCGTGTAGCTCTCACACAGTCTCCATACCCTCCTCTTCCACAGGCTCAGGATGTGTACAAAGTAAGCACCCTGGCTTCCTGCTGAGTCACTCAGCCAAACCTCTAGACTCCCCAAGTTGACATAATGTATCAACCATAACAGTAATGCACAAATTTCATTTTTTAAAACAAGTTGTAATTATTAGAAAAGATAACTGAATATTATTTAAATATTTAAAAAGTTAAAAACCTGGGTAACTTATTGCATTAACCTCCTCATAAAAATTGCTACATCTATGTTATGCTCATTTGAGCGCTGAAGTATGATACATTTCCCAAAATAACTTATCCAACATATGTCCTTAATATTTCTTCTTGTCTTTTTTGTTATGTACAAGTACACATTCCTCACAATGAATATAATCATTTATGTCCAGCAAGTAAGCACTAATAAAATTGAATAAATACATTCATACATAAATATTCTGTTGGTGCTGGATAGTACCATATTGTTCACAGCTTTTGTACATGTTCTCCTGTAAGGCAATATTGGCAAATTTTAAAAATGAATGTGTTCAGCTACTTTACATCCTACTGAGTTTTAGGACAGTTCACAAGAAATGTTAGCTCTTATGCCTTAAAATCTACTATTTATTATCAGCATTATTTCAGAAATTTCTTTGGATAATGTTTACATAGTCTGTCTTTGACATCCTTCTAGTTTCCACTTTTATGGATGTTTACTTTAGTGAGTCTTACATAAGTAAAATACATAATTATTAGTAATTTTTCATATATGCTCACATTACTTTTATTTTACTATTAGTACTTTTATACTTAAGCCTTACATGTATCTATTTTATTGTAAATATGTCATGTTATATTTTCTTTTCTTACCTCACATGCTTTTCTAATTTTTAATTTTTTTATTTTAAAGAGAATAGAAAAACAAAAATAATAACAAAATAACAACATAAAAACAAAATAAAGCAAAAACAATAAAAATGATGCAGGGTTTCAAAACAAAATGATAGGAATTAACAGTGGCTGTTACATTACACATTGTTATCATCAAAGTTAATTTTATTTTAATGCTATTTTCCTTTAATGTACATCGCTAGATGTGTCGTCACTCACACTACTCTTCTCTTGTAGTAACTGCATAGACTATGGAAAGCATCTTTGCTTTAGTAAAGCGAGCTTTATATTTTTGTCATATGCCAAGTCAGAATTAGGAATTTACCTTGACTCATTAACGCTTTTTAGAATATTATTATTTCAGTGTTTAAAATATATGAGTTGTTTCTATTTTTTCCTTCATATAATCAATAATCATTTAGAGAACGTACATATTTACCTGGACTAGTTATTAATTTTCTTAGTTTAGGTATTTTTAAGTATTTTCATCATTTTAATTCAGCATTACATTTTCTTACATTGCCATTTCTTCTATAGAGAAGTTAGTGCTCATCCAGTTTTCCTCCTTAAAAAATCTTTGTATTCAGCTTTTAAGTTTTTGCTTTTTTAATATCATGTATGAATTGCAAGAGAAAGCTTTATTTTCTAGGTGATTACTGAATGGGCAATTTGACATATCTCATCATTAAAGATCTGCAGGATTTGTTGCACAGCTGTCTCTGAACATTTTCTTTTGTGAATTCCAATCACATATTTGGATCTATCTATCTATCTATACGTATCTATCACCTGTCAATCGTCTATCTATCTTAATCTTTTTAACTTTATTCTTTGGATATTCTTGACCTAATTCTTGATATTTTTCTTCTAACTTGTTTTCCAGTTCATTCTCTCTTAACAGTACGTTGTTAAGTTCCTATATTGAGTATTTCCATTATTTCATTTTATATCCCTGGATTTTATTTATTTATTATATTATTATTTTATTATATTTATAGCATATTTATATTTTATTTATTATATTATTTTTATATTATTTTATATTATTATTTATTATATTATTATTTTTATTTACTTATATGCTTTTTATCCCGGCTGATATGCTTCATTTTGTTGTATATTTTAGATACTGTTGATTTTAAAGCTAATATCTGCAAACTACATTTTTATCCCTATGTGTTTTTAACATCTTTTGTATTGCATGAGTTGATTAATATTCCCTTTCTTCTTGAGGCCTCATTGTTATGATTTTATGGAGTGGTCATATTACATAAAATTATAGAAGCTATTAAAAGCCCCTCTTCCTGCGAGTAGAGATACTCCCTTCTGCCAGGTGACCATGACATGAGCAGTACCGTTTCCTCTCAAATCAGTTTTGAGGGATGAAATGGTTACAGCTACAGTCAGTCCCTGTAAAGTTAATCCATGTTTGGTGCCTATCAATCTCGTCTTATTTTCTAAACAGCTCAACCCAAAACATGGCTCATTTTCAATGCCCCCTCCCCCCAGGCTCTGGAATCCGCCTTTGCCTTCTCGCTCTCCGCTCTCCGGAGGCTGGGGAAGCACCGCGCGGCTTCTCAGCTTCCCCCTTAGAGGTCCTAAGTTATCATTGGTGTCTAGGGCACGATGAAATCAAATATTCACGGAAATCTCTGCCATTCTTTCTCCTGTAGTTTTTGTCAAAATATTTTTAAAATTTCCTCATTATTTCTGTAATATAATTTCTGCCATCAAACTTTAAAGAAATAGATCCCAATATTTTCTAGAAATTTTAACTGACAGTATAGTTACAAGAATTTTTAATGCTGCGTCAGTTTAAATCTTTATCCATATATATTCAAATTGAGAAGTATATGCTGCAGCAGGCAGGAATTCTCAGCGAAAGCAAGATACACAAACGAGTAGATGAGGCCAGGTGAAAAGAAGGAACCAGTCAAAAGCAGCTCTGAGTGAGCTAATGCAGCGTCTTTATAGTAGAATGTGTCAGCGGGTAACACAGTTACAGCCAAGGGGAGAAGACAGTTTAAGAATTGTTCCTTCATAAATTACAAAAAATTAATGCATGAGTGGACTAAGAATTACAGTTCTAATATTTTTCTGTTTTACGGTTTGAAATGGAATGTTAGGTCCAAGGTCCAGTTTCCAGAAATGAAGGCAACTTTGTCACTAAAATGAAGCTTAGATTAAAGAGGAAAGAGACAATGCATTTGTGTTCAACCAACTGTAAAATCTTGAAATAGCAAGATAGTGAAATATATTGAGAAGTACAGCTTAAAATTCTCCTGTGATCTTCTCCTGTTTTGTGCTTTCCGATGTATTTATTAACCAGTTCTTCAAATGTTTATTGTATACATAATATGTTCTGGGAATTCTTTCGTAAGAGTAAAAAAAGACAAATATGTTTACTTCTTACTAAAATTTAGAATACAGAGGATGACAATAATCATGTATTTTGGGATCACTACTAGGCAAATAATTTACACAAATAATCTTATTTAATCTTCAATGGCTTTCACTGAAACTTAGAATTATTTTTCTTGCTCCCGACGGTATAAAAACTATTGAAATTTTTAACTTGTCACGCTTACACTATAATATGAGAGAAAATTTTGGAATGCATGCTTTTTCCCTACAGTGTGATATTTTATTACCATATATATTTTTCTAGTTTAACCTCTACACAATATACATGACACACTTATTGAAAAGCATTTATGTTGAATACCTTTTCTTAGATAGTCTGTTATTTTTGTAATCCCTTTGTAAAAGTTAGAAACTTTATGTTAAGTGAAATGAGTGAGACACACACCTCAAACATCATGTGCTTTTCTTATAAAAATTACATATATATGCAAACAATATATGAGAAACTATGTATAAATATATGTATATATCCATTAAAAAGAAAAATAAAAGAGAGAAAAATAGGACGTAGGAAGGTCAAATAGTCCTCCAATTATACATTCTGTTAAAAGTATTTCAATATATATGCTAATTCATTTCATTTACACTACCAGTTTATGTTAGTTTGTCAAAAAGAAAGTTTGTATTTTCTGTTTGTTTCTTTCATGTAGGAATCTTTTAGGTGTATGTTTTGTACTGAAAACTACTCTGATGATAGCGATACACAATGTGTTAACAATTGTTACTATTTCATCATTCAGTTATGAAATTTTGTTTTTTATAGGATAATGAAAACATAAGATATACTGATGGAAAATAATAGGAAGAATTTTTTCTCTGGTCATATGACATGGGTAACCTCAATTTCGTGTGTGAGGTTTCCAGACATCGTACTTTGATCAGTAGATGGAAACGGTGGAGTCCTCTGATTTATTTGTAAAATTCATGGGTTCATCCATATTACAGTTCAAAAGGTGATAAAGTTCTTCAAAGAGTGTGTACTTCAGTGATAGCCTTGGTAAGAAAGACACATTTGACTTGAAGGTTAAGATTAGTTTCAGACTTTGTTTTTCTTAAATGTACCGGCGTGATCTACTTATGTACTTTGGAATTATTTAGGAGATGGCTGAATAGGGAGAAATCACTGCCATGGAGGATATTCTTACTTCTAACTGTATTTTTGCAGCTACTTTCAATTTAGAACTATGTTTCAAATCTTGTACTTGTTTTTACAGTGCTTACTGATGCCATGCACTGAAGTGAGGACTACCAGGTCTTTTTAATAACATCTTAGAAAATCAGGTAACTTGGAGAGCCAAAAATAGCAACACAAGCTCTGATATGAGATTGACTATCCCTGCTTGCATTTACAATTTATTTAAATCCAGAATAGTTATTATGTTTTTATCTGTAGAAAAAGTAAATTTTAAATCTGAAAATAAAAAAATTAATAAAATCAACACTCTTTCAAATAGATACGACAAAATATTCCTCATAAAAATGTAAATCTTAAACCGCCAAATCACTTTAACATTTCCAACAAAGAAAATGCTTAACCTACAGACGTTATAAAATTATGTTTTTCTAACTACTTAATCACAGCTTTCATTTGCAGAGATTATCACAGAAATGTCTTCATTTAGTTTTTATTTAGCTTTTCTTGCTTTGACAAGATTCTTTGGGATTGAGATGTCGACCTGTGAATAACCTATGGTATTCTTGTGAGCATTTACCTGGGCTTTATAAAAAATTGTATTTCAGTTTTAAGTTTTTCTTGACATAATTCAAATGGAAATTTATAAATTTGTAAACTAAATTTTTAGAGGAAAGATGAAGAACATCACTTCAGGACAAAAACCTTGCAATTTAATCTTCGTTCTTTTAGTCAAGCAACATTTAAGCATTGAGAATGCCGCCTTAAATCACAGCAAAAAGTGCATAAGTGTTCACTGAGCTAAACACTACATACTTCACAGCTCAGAAACTTATCAACAGATAACTAAACTTCTGTCTCATTTCCTTTCTATACTGTCTAAGATTTCTAACTTTTATACATTTTGCATGCTCGTTACCTGTGGTTGTTGACTGTTTTCAAGCAGTAACAGATACTTTTGAATTTCAAATCTCCTGATTATTATCTAGCTTTACCTATAAGAAAACACTCCTAAATTTTAGCTATGTGCATGGTAAAATCAGTCAACAAAGATGTTTTACTATTATAGCAAAGATTTAAATTTGTTTTAGAATTACTGCATTAACAACCTTAACTATTTGTCTTTCCCTATATGTACACACACCACTGTACAATTTTATAATGCCTTGTAATGAGGAATTAGCATCTGGTTCCCTTTTTTTTAATTGGACTGACCTGTGACTTGTTTTAATCTACAAATTATAGCAGATTGTACATTATGCCCAATGCTGAATCTGCACTTGAAGACATTTTGCGTATTTTCTCTTGTGCTTCTGTACCTCTGCTATTTCCATGTGTGAAAGTTAATTTTAGGGGCTAACTTGGATGGTCCATGAGATACTTCAGCATTGACATTTGACATTTTACTGGCTCTTTAGCCAGCGGGTATAGAATTTATCATTCTCCATAATCACATGAGCCATTTCCTAATAACATACACATTTTAGCACGCAGTAGCTCAGGAGAACGCTGCCAAAGACCTCCTGAGAGCATAATAGAGAGAGAGAGGCACACTGGGAAGGGGGTTACCATCTTGAACTCACCTGGCAGCAACACGGAACAATAGAAGTGAGTTAATTTCAGCCTAGGTGAGCGTTCTTCTGCCTGATTAGAGCTGACTACAAATGCAGGACCAATAAACATGTATTTCTTCAAGACACTGGAATTATGTACTGTTATGTACAGTATTATAGTAACTTCCAAATACTAAAAGAAAGGCCTGCAAAACCTGATAAACATGTATTACAATGATCACCTGAAAAACTGCCTAAAACAGAAACACATTTTGTGTTTAGTGCAGCTCCATGGAAGGAGTTGTGCTCATGTCAAGGTGTTAAGATATGTTTTCAAAATTTAATTTCATTGGTGTTATTCAGATATACATAATGATCCCACTCCTCATAGGGAATTTGTACTTGCACGTGATAGATCTTCATTCCTCTTTTAGTCAATCCTGTCTTCTCCCTTCAACCACTCTTCCCCTCATTTACAGAAATTTGCCTCCTTTTTATCCCTCTTTCCTCACTGTCTCATTTTCCTTCCTTCCTTCCCATTGTCCTTCCTTAGTTCCCCTTCCCTTTTGTACCATTTCTTCCTATTGCACAATATCTAGTATACAGTTTGCTTTTATTTATATTTTCAGTTTCTCACAGCAGTGATATGATAGAATATTTTCACAGGCATATCCAATTTATTTCACTTAAGGGTATGGTCTCAAGGTGTACTGATTTGCCTAAAAAATCTCCTTTTTTCTTTTTTACTATATTTTATATAATGCCATATTTTCTTTATGCATGTATTTTTGATGGGCATACGGGCTGTTTCCAAGATTTATTCTTTAGGGAAGATACCAAGCAGGAGAGTGGCACCTCTAGCCCTGGTATTGTGAGAAATCTAAAAAATTGATTTTCACAGTCATTTCACAATTCTAACCTCCCACCAAAAGTGGACAGGGGGTCCTTTTCACCAGTATCCCCACCAGTGTTTGTTATGGGTTGATTTCTAGATCATAGCCATTCTTTCTGGGGTGAGGGAATCTCAGTGTTGTTTTAATCTTTCAAATGAGCAGTGATGTTGAACATCTCGTATTTACTTTCCATTTATACCTCTTAATCTGTGACGTGTCTATTCATCTCAGATGCCCACTTGTGATTGGGTGTTTAAGTTTGAGGGTCTGATTTTTTCAGTGCTTTGCATGTCCTGGAAGCAATGAGTGATTCCAATTGACCTTGTGAGTGACTGTGTGTTAAGAGCACGCTGGCTAGAGTGGAGGGTGTTTGCTAAGGATCAGTGAGTGTCAAACACCTTTCATCAGGAGAGCGAAAGCGTGAGCCACTTCTATTTTTGAGGTCCTAGCATTATACAATATGTAACAGTCTGAGTCACTTTCTTTGACTCTGGGACAAACTAATCAAAATTGCAATTTAAATAAAGGAAGGCTCATTCTGGCTCATGTTTTTAGTCCATAGTTGATTGGCTTTAAGGCAGGAAGACACGGGAAGGACCTAGGAAGAGGAGACCCCTCATGTCATGGAAGCCAGAAAGCACAGTGAACAGATGAGCCAGAAAAGGAGACACATCCTCCCAGGTCGGGCTCAGAACAAACTGCCTCTTCTGCCCAGAGCCCGTCTCCTAACAGGAAGTGAGCTCTAAGGACCCATGAGTCAGTCAAAAACTGGGTTCAGACTTTAAACAATGTAGCAGAGTATGCAGTCTGGAATATAGAGCATAAGTCAACACACTGTATTCTAAATTCTATGACAAAAACTTTGCAATGACTTTCAGTCTCATATGTCATGCCCTTTGGTTTAATACTCTTAAATTCCATGCCCAAAGATATAAAACTTGGCATTTTAAACAGTCAAAACATGATCTGCTACAATAGTCAATAGACGAAAGAATGATAAGTTGAGGGAGATCACTTGGGAAACAGGCAAAAGTTCAACTAAGATAGGACAGAGGCTAACACCACAGCAGTGTTAATGGGCAGGATAAGCAATGGCTTCATGCAAAATACACTTTCAAAATAAAACTAGTAAGACTTAAATGTATTGCTTTGATTGTTTATTGCCAAGAGAGGGACAGCTTAGGCAGTTCAGGTGCTGTTTGTTTACTTGGATGGTTCTGAACATTGAGATCTACCACCTTTTTATATAATATAAAGAGCTATAACAGAAACCAAAGTACTTTTGTGTATACATGCAAAATCTGTCACTATCCACTGCATTAAGTTAACAATGTTTGTTAAGCATGCATTATAAATTATTTAAAAATAACAATGTTAAGCAGTTACATGACATATGACCATAAAAAATCACCATAACTCCAAAAAGTATTCAGACGAGTGACATTCTTATAATTCAGTGAATCTCTTTAATGTTTGGGTGACTAGAACAAGCTCAGTTCTCAAAATCGGTTATATATATTCTGTCCGAGATAAAGTGAATGAAGACTTTTTGGGTTTAAACAGAAATGAAACTGGAAAAGGGAAACACACATTAGGAGACTTTTCAGGTAGTTGTTACTATTTTTTACTGATACTGTAACAAAAGTTGAAAAAAAATGTTTCATAAAGGTTCATTGCAACAGGGAACCGGGAGCCTTATCAATAATTTCATCCTCTGTTACCTTAGCCCATTTATACTTGGGATGGATCTTTTATGGCTGCATGATTCTGTAACATCATGCACTGATAATGTGGAAAATATTAATTCATGGTAATACGCAGACCACTCAAGTTCTGAGACATGTTATTATGCGCCATCAAAAATCTCATGCTTAAATACCACCATGAATCTTATTTGAAGAGATTTTGAACATTGGCAAAGTCCAGGTTATGGGGCAGATAATAAGTTCTTGAAAATGTAATTTTTCATTTGAAAGCTAGAATTTTATTATTGGCAACAATTCCTCTCTCTCTTTCTCTTTCTCTCTCTCTCTCTTTTCTCTCCCTCTCTCTCATTTTTTAAAAGCAAACTTATAGGCTAGGGATATAGCTCAGCAGCACAGGAACCTCCTTGGCAAGTGTAAGGCCCTGAGTTCAATTCCTGATACAAAAAAAAAAAAAAGACCAACTCACAATTTTTTGAGACCATATCAACAAAATGCATAAAACTTGACCATCACTATTTTTTGCCAGTAATTTTGTCACATAAAATCTCTTTTCCAATAAATAGGTCACCTAAAGCTCATAATTGAAGCATATGAACAATTTTGTTATTTTTCTGAAAATTCATTAAGCACTTTTTACTTGTTTCTGATTTTTTGGGGTATAGTGAAGGGTGAACAAATTTTTTTAAATCAGTATATTTTTTAGGATATTCTTAACTATTTTCATTATGTGTGAGAATAAATGACAGAAAATAATGAAGTAGATCCAGGTGACATTGGTGGCAGTGCTGAATTTTTTCCTAAATTTCGGATAAATTCTTGGACCACTTTCACATCACCAGTAACAATACAACCATGGTATCTCACACACACACACACACACACACACACACACACACACAATAACTGAATCCACTGTAAAATGAAAATAATTAGGTGAGACATACAGTGGAGTTTGAGCTACACTGCTCTTTTATCTATGATTCAGGAGCTTGACAAATAATGATAGAATAAACTCGTGGATGTGCCGGATCCACTGTCAGATGACAAGGGGCCCACTATTATCCATGGTCCTCACAGACACTTTTTCAGCCATAGGTGATAGCAGCATTCTGTGCCTCCAGGTCTTAGTGATGACTCAGAGCCAGGGATAATCAATCATACAAACCTCTAAGTGCACTATAGATCTATCCTGTGTAGTCAGGCATATATAATAGTTCTCAGGGTCTTTGACAAATAATACAAGCAAGTCATGCAGGTTGTCCTTGTGACCCTATCATGAAATATTTCTGCATAACTCATAATCTGTATATATAAATTTTAGGGAACCAATTTCCTCATTCGCCTTTCATGAGCAAGGGCCAAAGGTCTCTTTTCTATTTTTTTGTACTGGGAATCGAACTCAGGATGTTGTCCTTGCCAGGCAGGCACTCCTGCCACTGAGCTATACCCCCAGCCCCAAAAGGTTCTTTTCTAAAGTGAATTTTACATGTTTGCTCCATTGAGCCTGTGCTGGGTGGAGTCTCACTGATTTCTGACATGCCTTCAAAGTCTCTTCTTGTCCCTACAAAGTGCTTGTTCTTTTCTATTTGAACTTTTTCAGCAATCATGTTCTCCTTTGCCCAAACTTTTAATGTGGTTTTCTTCTGATTGAACTGAAAACTCTTAAAATCTCTCAACTCCATCATTGGCTGCTGATTCTCACTGTAGTTCTGGATGAAGGCAGCCAGTGGTACTCGTACTACAGCTTGAACATCAGGCTGTGTTACAGTTTTCTCCACTGGGATAAGTAGTCTGTCAACCTTAAAATCAATCTTCACAAATATTAGGACATGGGCAAAACACGGACACATTTTCTGACAGAACATAACATTCTTGGCACCTGTAAAGAAGTGCCAATGCTGTCCTTCTTTCTGAGTGAAACTTCTGAAACATGGTCTTTGCTGTGACATTTCCATCTGCACTGGGAACTTCTGATAGCTGAGAAGGAGCATCATAAAATATGGCTCACAAAATTCTAAGACTGCTTGAGCCCATTATCTCCAAACTTTTTAAGCTCCTCCCACAAAATCAGTTCCAAAGTGTTCTCGACTACACCATCAGGTTTAGTCACAGTAAAACACTTTGTGTCAGCTTTCACTTGCAGGGGCAAAATATTCAACACCCAGAACACAGAGAAAGAACAGATTGTCTCGGTTTCTGTCGGGTTCAGTCCAACGTTGTCTGGCACTAACACAATGTGACGGTCTCTGGGCCTTGTCAAGAAAAGTCACTGCGGGTGTAATCACTGAGATTTTTCCGTATGCAACATTAGCCCATCCGAAAGTCCATTACATAATCACACACACACAGGCATCCCAATTCATCTGTAGGTCCCACCAAACTTTTCAAAGTTCTCTCATTTAAAAAAAAAAAAAACAGGTATGACAAGAATATGCATTAAACATTATGGTAATTTAACACACATCACTTATCAAACCATAAGCCTAATATTTTGCAAAATCAGTGTCATAATTACAAGAAAGAAAACATTACTGTGGAAAGCTGAATACCTCATATCTTTATGAGGTACTTTAAGTCACTAATTAAAAGTCTTGCATTTATTCTCTAGTCTTTACAGTACACAATGAAGGCCACAGCCCAAACTTGTTTTCTTACCATCAATGTGTCTTATCATTGTAAACAATGTGGGTTTTCAGAAACTTATTTTAATTGAGTCTTCAGTACAAGTGGACAGATAATATATTAGGCAATGATTTTTCCATTATATTTAATGATCTACTAGCATTCCATTTTCTGTCAATGACCAGAAATTGCTTTCCATGCCACACAAATAATCGAGTTGATTCCCCTTCTTGAGTGACTGAAATCAATTCTGCACCATTAAAAATTGAAATCAGAAAACAGCAAATGTTTTTAATATTTAAGGGAAAATTATGAAAATGAGACTGTGGTGGCTTATTCAGTTGCAGTCCTCGAGAAACTGGGAAAAGAGTCAGTGAGGTGCTCTTTAACCATAACTCAAGGGAAACAGGCATAACACTGAGCAGCACAAACCAAAGGTGAAACCTGCAGTTGTTAACGGTGAGGAAAAAGGAAAGAAAATTGACACTTTTCCCTTGGCTGCTCTCGCGTTTCTTATTGCCCAAAGGGAGAGAAAATTGGAGAGAAATGCTGACTGTGGCCTCTATCACCAAAACTTCCTTAAGAAACTCACTTATTTGCAATTTTTCTCATTAGCAAGAAGTCTTAAAGCAAAATAAAGCATATCTATTTGTCTTCCTTTTTCAAATATTTGATGAATACATTTATTTAATGGTATCTATTTTGATTCCAGCATTGTAACTTCCATAGCTCATTTACGTTTTCTAGCTTCTACATTAAAAGCAAGCCCCCTGGAAGCAGTACAAGCTGGACGTAAATACTGACTGAGCTTTTATTCAGCCCACTCCTCATATCTCTACATCGCTTACAAAACTCAGCACCTCCCTATAGGCTTTAAGTCTACAATGTTAATTGAACATGAATGATGTTCTAGTCACTTTGATACTTGATAAGGTTGTAAATTTATGAATCCCAGCATGAATGCGAAAAGGAAAAAATGGAACAGGTAAAATGAGTAGCAAAAATATAGTATACAATAGCAATAAATGCAGAAGGATTTCAAGTTTACTGTAAGTGGCAAACACAGGAAGAAAAATTGGTCAAGGTAGTGTATGTGTGTATACATACATTCACATTAGGAGGTGAGGGTGGAAAGGAATGGCCAATGTGGACAGCCGTATTGTACAGATGGCTAAAAATGTACATATCCTAAAAAGCAAGAAAAATATCATCATGGAGAAGGAGGAGGACAACAAACCAGATAAAGGTGGACAGGTGGAATCCATGTATTACAGGACATGCTGGAGATAAGATTGTTAACTTGGCATTAAGCATTTCATTGAGAACCCTGACGACAGAAGGGGCCCCGAGGGAGGAGCAGAAACCAAGAGAATTGAAATGCGCCCTGTGCACCTGCCAACCCCCTGCAGTGAATGGAGCCATCACGTTCCGCGCACATGTGCTGATAAGAAGCAAAAATTTAAAAAAAAGAAAGCAATTGCAGCAAGAATGGGTAGACACTAAGACAAACTGAGGAAAACAAAGGTGGGAGGAAAGCATTAAGATTTTGGTTATGGTAATTTTTGATTCAGTTCTTCATCCAGTGACCTTGTAAACAGCATATGATACTTAACAGATTTGCCTGTAGAGCTTGTCATTTGATATTCCTATTAAAAGGTCTAATAAAATGAACGGACTGTTAGTTCTCTTGCACGGAGATTTGGGATCTAACACTTCTCTACAAAGTGTCTCGGTCATTTAAAATGAATAATCAGTAGCTTATATTTAAAAATAGAAAATAATGTGTAAACATTACATACAAAAATGGGCTGTGGAGTGATGTAATTTCTCTACTAAAATTTACCAAAAGTTTAGTAAATTTTTAAAATATTTGGCAGAGATATCTAATAATTTATAAAGTCAGGTATTTCTAGTATTTACTTATCTTTGAAAATAAGATTTACATATATATGCATTCTTAACAGTATGCAATATTACATAAGTAGGATAATATTCCACAATAAATACATATTATAAATTCTTTTTTCAGAATCACAGTCTTCCTGGGTTATCTAATAAACTGAGTACCAATGAAGTAGCAATTTTCATTGATATGAATGTAACACTTTAAGCAGATATATTTTTTCCAACACATTAAATAATGTATGTGTATTTGTGTATTTCAAGAAAGAATTTAACTTTAATGACAGTTTGACTTTTGCATTTAAACATAATGCATTGGCAAAGAAGTAGAAACACTGCAAAACTGAAATCATCTTACAAACTCTTTTCTTCTGCCTCAAAATGTCAGAAAAGTCAAAATATAGCCAATTTTCTTCAGCAGAATTACCTTGTTTATTGTCTGTTTTTCTTTTCTTTCTTACAAGCAACCAACACACAAGCAAAGTCTGACAAAGGTTGTATTTCATTATAATTTATTCAGATAATTTTAACCAAGCTTCTGGCATTTATTCAGAAAATGATGTAGAAGCAGGCGATTAAGACATCATTAAGATGTCATTAAGACGTCAGGCATTGCCTAAGGCTGCTTCTTTGTCAGGACCGAATGTGTCATTCCCACACACACCTTGAAATTTCCAAATTCTTCACTAGCATATAAGCCTTTTAAATCAGTATATAATTCCCTCATCTCAAGTTATACAAGAAAATCTATTACAATATTTAAATATAAGACCTGGAACTTCTAGGGCAAATTTAGGGGTAAAACTTAGAACATTGGGTATGATTCCTTATCTATCACACCTTAAGCACGAGCAATGAAAATAGAATTAACAAATCAAACTGATTATCCTACATCAGACTAATAGTCTTGTGAACAGCAAAGGAAATAACAAAATGACAAGGCAACATTCAAATTGAGAGACGCTATTTATAACATTCCTGATGCATAGTTAATTTACAAAATGTATAAGTAGTTTCTATAATTCAATAGCACAAAAGAAGCACAGAAATTTGTAACACTATTGAAAAATACAGAAAATACTTGCATCAGTACTTCTCGCAATGAAATACAGAAATGGTGTACAGAAAGGTCACTAATCAATCACTCAAGATCACTAATAGTCAAGGAAATAAAAATCGAAACACATGAGATACACTTCCACCTGTTAAAATGGCTATTATGAAAAATATCAAATATAAAACGAAAGAAAACAAGTGTTCGTAACAAACTGGAGAATGTGAAATATGTGTACACTATGATTGGGAAGGAAAAATGCTTTGGCCAGTGTGGAGAGTGGCACTGTTGAAAAGACTATAGGAGAGAGAGACAGAGACAGAGACAGAGAGAGACAGAGAGAGATCCCCAAACGCCACTGCGCTGCATATCCAAAGTAACTGCAGAGAGGATTGCAAGGGGATATCTGCATTCCGTGGTCTCTCCAGCATTACGCACAACAGTCATGATACACAGACAATTACCATTCACAGATGAAATGATCTAAATGACCTGCACACATGTGCACATACACATACGCATGTACGCACATACACACACAGGCACACTCGTGCATGCATGTATACACACCCTCAAATATTTTTTAGCCTTAAAGAGTACAGTTTCTTGCCACATTTGCAATGTGAGTGAACCTGGAGAAACTTATTCCAAGTGAAATAAGTTAATTATAGAAGGACAAAACTCCACCATTCCACTTAAGGGATATCAAAAAATAGATGCACAGAAAGCAGAATGAAGCTCACAAGACGCTGAGGGGAAGATCAAGATGTTGCTATCCAACAGATAGAAATGTGAGCGAGGTAAAAGTAGGTAAGTTCTCCAGACCACATTTACAACACTGAGCTCATAGTTAACATTTTTGGATTGTGCACCTAAAAATTAAAAGTTCCCCTCATGTTCTGTATTCTTACCGCAATAAAAATTAATAGAAAACCATAAAAATAAAATCAATATATTATTTAAGCAATTAAATAAACGCCTTTTTGTTTGATTTGCTCAAGAATCTAGACTTAGGTCTGGCTTTTTACCCAAAACATTTTAAGTTTATTATTATCTTATTCCTAAAAGGATCCTACATATTTTTATGTAACTGATTACACAAGACTTCCTTCTCGCAAACTCTGCCAAGTATATATTCATTTGTGAAGTCCCAAATCGTTAAACTTACCTGAGTGAAACATGACACCCATTTGTCACATGACAAAATAGCAATTCAATTCTGCATAATAGATTACCTAGATATTTTAATTTTCAATTTAACAATTTTCAATAATTTTTTGCTACCTGTTCATAATGGATATGTGGCTAAATGGATGCCACTTAAGTGTGTAGTTAAATAATTACTTCTTCACCAGTCAGAGCACTGGAAGGAAAATAATTTCCCTATAATTTCTCCAGGCAGTTTACTGAATTCTATATTGATCTCTGCTTCATGTGAATAGAAATAGGTGAAGCAAATTGATTCTTTCAGGCTTCCAAGAGTTGAATAGTTCGTAAAATTTCTTAAGATTTAAATGCCTTTGAACTAAATCAGAAGAAAAATTGTTGAATCCTCCTTTACAGTTGGTATTAAACAAGACTTTCTTTTTTACAGTTCTCTTTTGCACCCAAACTAATTGCTTTCGATCATTACACAATTGCTCAGATCCCTCTGGACAGTAACGTGTACAATTTAGATAATGTGGCATACTCAATTTAGAGCCCTGGGCTTGCTGCTGGTGCTGTAAATGAAGAAATATCCAAAGAAAAGTATCCTGCAGTGACAGGACCTTCTGGCTTTATCGTTCCTGCCATAGGAAACCAACTATTACAATTTGGTCTATTCAGATAAAGTTATAACGGCTGAGCTTATAAAATCCTTTTGTATCACAATAATATAATCAAGTTTATATGCACAGCCAACTTTTAAAAAAGATACTGTAGTAGTTATTGTATTTTGAAAATAGCAGAATCTGATCCTGTTCACTTATGCTAAAGGATAAAGTGAAATTTCCAGGATATGTTAGAATAGTAGGTTTTGAAATCATCATAATATAAAGAAATTGTGGTGCTATCATAAAGGAGAATTGATGCTAAAAGGCTGAAATTAATAACACATTCTCAGGAAAGTATAGTCCATGTCATTTTGTACCCTAATTTCATACTTTAAATGGTTGTGTTTCACACACACACACACATGCATGAATGCACACACATACCACATGTATTTTTAGTGAAATTTATGCAATTAAAGATTTTGAAATGAAGCTATTTGGAGAAAAATGGGTTAAGATATTCAGATATGTTTTATTAATGTTGATAACTATAGAGTATTACGTTTAATACTTCAAGTTATATAAAATAATGTAACATGTGCTAAAAATACTCTTATTTTTACTCTTTCTGGTTTTTAGTGTGAAGAGTTCACTGAACAACCTAATGTATCACTGGGTATTTAGACAGTAATTGTTTAAGTTATGGTAACTTTTCATACTCTGACAAATCTTGGTTTTACATATGAACAATAACATGTCATATTAAATAGATGCCTAACTGTAAATCATGATAAGAAATTTCATAATATACATTTTAAAATGATTTGGAGAGTCTTGTTTAAAGTAGTTTATGCATTGTCTGGCATTTTGAATGTTTGCACATGAGGAATTTATTAACATGTTTGCGATACATTTTCCATGTGAAGAAGTTGAAATGTGTGCAGTCGCCATTCTTAGTATACCGTCACTGTGATACTGAAAGCTGTTCATAAGTAAATAATGTCTGGTCTAAAAACTTATCACTGCAAAATCTAAACTGAATCTATTTGAAAAAGTTTCTCTTTTTGAAGAAAATCTGACAAGATTTATTAGTTCAAATCAGGGAATCACATCCTAGAAACCATTAGATATAATCTCTTGAAAGAGAAGTTACTGATGAAGAAATGTTACATAGGTTATTTATTCCTGAACTGTGAATATCAGTTAGATGTCCTACAAGATGTTTTGAAGATCTAGAATTCCATTGCAAATCCAGATAATGTTGGTTTAATGTTCACGTGGAAGAGGTGAGAAATGCTTCTCTCTTATGTAGATAGCAACAATGAACCACAGGTGGATCATTTACTTTTCTTTAAATGGATGATCTTCTGGTAACATTTCCTCAAGATACTAAAATGATATTCCAGGAGAATATCGATAATGACAGATATTTCAGGCCACGAGGAACCAAACTATAGTTTTGTAGTAGAGCAAGATTCAATGTAATTTATATTATTAAACATTGCAAAAAAGACACTATTTTAGCGCTTCATATAAGCAATATTATTTAATACTCAGAACTGTGTTTACCACCTATACTCATGATAACTGTACCATAGAAATGGAAAGTTAACTTCCAATGGCAGACAGATAATGCAAAAATGTACACTGCAAACTCAGGGAACTCTAGAGTTCTGATTCTCAAGCATGTAATATTATGTACATATTAAGTACATATTACCTATACATATGTCTGGCCTGGCAAGCAGCAGTTAATATAGTTGAGAAACTGACATTTGTAACAGTTGTAGAGTACCCAGATTTAGTTCATCACAGTATGGTGTGGTAAAGCTGGACATGTGCCTAAAATGGTATAATTGCTTACACATCCCTGGATACTCAGCTATATATCATCTCTGTCTTTGTCCCACTTTCTGTGAATCGTATGGTGGGTGAAAATCAATGAGTTTTGTTTTATATAGTAGACATGCTCTAACAGATATTGCATAATTTGCTTTTCTCTTTGAATTGTGCATCATTTGAAAATGTTCATCCAAAATTGTATTGTGAAGTATAACATTATTGTCGCATGTTCTCATTATCCTAGTGAGGACTAAACTTGACCTTAAACATAAGAAACGGCTAAGACACTGAAGGAGAAATTAACTTCCATCATCTATCATCAGGTGTTTAGCACAGCTAAGTGTTTAAGCTGTAAAATTCCTGATTTATGGAAGGAAGAGGCCTTCAGAAATTGTTTGATAGAGCCTTGCCGGCAGTTATCTGCATATCTCCAAGAAGATGGAGAGAAAGCAGTTGCTCTTGTAAGTACGAGAGATCCTCTTTCATTGCGCTCTCCACACTTTCTCCAAACATCCCTGAGGCTTCCACTCTACAAGTTTTGTAACTAAACTGTTTTTCTTTAAAGGTATTTTGAATCCACCAACAATTTTAGTTTTGGTTGTTTGAACTGTGGGAATAAAATTTTCACATTCTATTAAAGCTGTGCCATAAAATGATCAGCCGTCTTAAAGCCTCATTTTAAGGGATTAATTTTGCTTAGATTGAGTTGCCAGAATATCCTGTGAGTTAAATTGCATTGCATGGTAGAAATATGAAGCATAAGCTTGTTTTTAATGGCTATTGCTTATATGAAGAATGCAGTATCTGCATTGAGAAGCGCTGACACTAGTTTTCACAGGGAAAGCAAAAGCAGCTGTCTTGAGTGAATGTTGCCTGTCACATTTAGTAATCTTTTAATCTGTATTCGGTATATGTTGTCATGCCATACATCATAATAAACTGAATATAAACAACTCAACTCCCTAAATTAATTTTGAAATAAAATAATTTAATAGCTTATTAGCTTTTATTTATATTTTGAAAATGATTTGTACCCATCATTTACTGTAATGAATTGGGCACTTCCTACTTTTGCTACTCTGGGGAAGACTGTGTGAAAGAATATGATTCAAGGATGAAAGCAGTATTCTGACAAAATGGGAAATGGAGATTAACTTATACTATATTACACAAGGAATAAGCTGAATAAAGTGTCATGTATCATTTCTAAAAGGTTAATGTCTGTCAAATGTAGTAGGTGATGAAGAAAGGTCGGTATGATTAGTAAGCATTTTATTAAGCTTTTACTTTTCTTACACCTGTCATCCTTCTTCAGAGTGGGCACTGAATCCACCTTTGAAATAGACATCGCGATAGTAGCTAACTTAATGTATTCTTTAGAGACTCTCTTCTCAGTGAACAAAATATCTCCACGGTTTATGAAAATCTTTCTGAGACTGACAATATTTTTTTAAAAGAACACAAATAGTCACCTTATAGTTTGATCACTCTTTTGTATATAATTAAATGAAGAGATAAGTCCCCAAGCAGAATTTCCAAAAAATTATATACATGTTCTTTTAAGAACTTTGAATTCATGAATCGTGATCCTAATATAGTGACTTCTTTCAAAAGAGTAAAGTATTGAGAGGGGTCAAGCAATGGCTAATACTTATGATGGAGAAATATAACAAAGCAATCAAATGAAATATATTTTGTGTGGGATTCTACAACTGAAAAGCAATACTAGGGAAAAATAGGAAAGACTAGAAGACATAAAGAATAGCAATGTAATAGGTTAAATTCTCTCCATACACAAATATGTGTTATTCTGCAGGAATCCTTGAATGTGTCAACAAGGATGGCTCAGATTAAGACAATATACTTAACAACATTTTATATGGCATTATTAATAATATACATTAAAATATATTTAAACAATAATGGTTTATCAGAAGTGAAATATGTAAGGTATTGATATTTGTCTTCTATCAATGCCAAGAATTTTCTACTTTAAAAAAGTTGAAAGCATGCTCTTAGTTTCATCAACAGATGCTTTCTTAAAAGACTTGCTAAATGAGCTATTCAAAGCTCCCTCTTGCTTCCAACATTGTATCAAATTAATTCTTCTAAGAAAAGAAACTAATGGTTATACAGCTTAGAATAGTAGAATTAAAAAGTTAAACAGAGCCATCTTTATTTTCAATATGCTTATGCCAATAAGATAAAAATAATTTGGTTAATTATGTTTCTGTTTTCTTAAAAGTTGCACATTCATTTAGGAAATATAAAATATGTGACTTCACATACTCCTTATGAATACATTAATGAATGTTAGTATGTTGTGAAATATGTCTTAAAATATTCATAAAACATTAAATTTATATACAAGTTAAGTTTAAAATTTTGTATCAGTTTTATAACTTCCCAATAAAATCAACCTAAGTAAATCAAGTCAGCAATAGTGTTAAGGCCATAAAAATATTAACAGAAAAAATTAATTGAAATATTACTATAAGTATTTATGTTATACTTATGTTTATACATTATAGTAATTTATTGGACATAGGAGTTCCTTATGTTTAATAAATTTTCTTTTATTGATTCAATTCTTTTGCTAAATTGTAGATTTCTTCTACATCATTAATGACAATATTGGACATTTATCAAATATATCAGTGTATTAGTCACTAAAATTATATAAATTTAATAACATCATGTGATATTCTTTTTCATTTAAATGGTATTAAAAAACAAATGACAAAAAAGGACTATTATGAATAGGCCTCTAAAATTTAAACTATAAAACAATGCTGAATATAACTGCAAAGGACACAAATAAATGGTGAGATAGCCCATGTTGCTGTAGTGGAGCAATTAACAGTGTCTTAATATCCATATTGCATGAAGAAATTAAAAGAATCACTTCCCACCAAAATATTAGTGTCATTCTTCACAGAGTCAGAAAAAGTTTTTGAAATTTCATAGAGGTGTAAAAGATCCCAAAGACCCAAGGTAATCTTTAACAAAAAGACCAAAACTAGGGACTTTTAACAGTGCCAGACTTCAAAATATACTGCAGAGCTATGGTTATCAAAACAGCATGGTATTATAATAAAACTACTTTATTATTCTTTACTGACTTAGAAATACCACCTAGTACAATTACTAAGAATTTTTCACCTCTCTAAGAAGTAGAGATTCCTATTAACTGTAAGTGTAAAGCCTGATATTTCTTCTTAGTATATTGCCAGAACATTTAAATAAAAATATATGCTAATTACTTGATTTTTAAAATATATGTATCTCTATTTAACATATAAGAATTTAACCTTGTATAACTTAGTAACTATCTTCCTCAGAGCCATAGATATTATAAGAAATCCTATTTGAAGTGTGATTTTTATGCTGGTTCATGCTACTACTGGGATTGCAAATTGTACTATTCACTGGCAAAATTAAAGTAACATTTCTAATGAATGTGTCCTATTTTCATCATTCAAATGTCAACAAAGGCAACTTGTAGTTTAAATTACATAGGTGAAAAAGTATAGCTCCATAAACTGTCCATTTTATATGCTTCTGAAATCTAATGTTTGTGAAAGCACAGTAAGAAGGCTGAGGATGTAGTTCAGTAGTAAAAACACCTGCAGCACAGGGACCTGAGTTTGATTCCCAGCACAAAAAAAGAGAAAATTACAGTAAGAGTTTAAAAAAAACTATAAATTCTAAATTTGAAAACTTGGTTATTGAATTACTTGGATATTTCTTTTACATAATATATTTCACTTAGATATACACAGTTATATGACATTTTAATGTAAAGTTTGTATATCCTATTAAAATATTAAAATATAATTATGTATTTATGGAAAAATGAGTAAAATTGAAAAAGTTAAAAATAATAGAAAGTATAAAATCCTCATTAAGAGAATTTATTCTGGTATATATAAATATAGTGAACTTGTCTATTAATAAATCTAAAATTACAATATAATTTTTCTGTATTACTTTTATTAGAGTAAATTTATCTGATATGAAATCATAAAATTTTTGAAAAATTTTTCAAATAACTTGAAATCTTCTAATTCAAACAGCAGTAAAATATTATAGGCCTTCTATAAGAAGCTGCAATTAATCAGACAAAAGATCTGTCCAAATTCTAATGTTTCTATGATAATTTTTTAATTTATAGCATTTCCTCAACTCAGTTAAAGATTTCCAGATGACACATGAAAAGTACCTGGTGTAGGGTAAAGATTTTTTTAACAGTGAAAAGGACCCAAGCCATGATATACAGCCTCTTTCATGTAATATATCTCCAAAAAATCTAGAAACCCTTATTTAATATGATTTTCCTTTTAATTTGGTATCCTATGCATAAAGAAATGGAATATTTATATATCTTTGGAGTGTGTCTTGATATGAAGTGATTCCATTGTTTTATGTTAATTTCCTCATACTTTCTGATCATAATGCTCTATCTTGATATTAACTTATTCTAAATTACATCAAAAATAATCACTGCATCCTATGTAATTGTACTGCAAAGTTGCTTATTTTCTTAAGATTCACTGATCTGGGCAAATGCAATTATCCTGAAGGCATGCCACTAAGTGACATATACCATCATTGAAGTAAACAATATCAGTCTGGTAATAGAGAATCATTTAATCTCTAAATTCCTAGGGAAAATCAATGATTTCCTCTGTATTTTAAACAAATAAATAGTACCCCCTTCTGCTGTTTTGTGTACTTTTTGCTATTTGATTTACATTGCAAATAATTTCAAATATTATAACAAGGCCTATTTCTAATTCTCTTTCATATATTGAAACTACTAAAATATGGACTCATAAGCATTTTCTTTTCTGATTGATTGATCATGAGAAGGTTTTCAGCATACATACTGGAGGAACACTCTCTAAATTATTAAAAATATAATATCATACTGTGACACCTGAAAATCCAGGTAAAATCATGATAAAATGCTCCAACGCAGTTTATACAGTTTATAACATAGGAATTATGTAGTCAAATTGCCCATTTTCTGAATGTCTAAATCTTACACACCGATACCTCTGCTTTTTAACTTCTTTGTAAAAATAAACAAAAAACACTAAGAGAAAGGGGATTTGCATTAATTGAACAGGATATAAAATAAGTTGCAGGCTCAAATATATATAATCAAGACAAATTTTTTATTGTACTCATGTGATGTTTTCCTTGAAACTCTTCAAAATAAAATCTTTCAGAATAATTTACTTGTATATGTTTCATGATAAAATTATCTTCTGATCCATGTTCTGAACAAATATCATATTGTATATAATTCCAGTTTTGTTCAAAATTACAAACATCACAGTGATCTCCATAGGGAAATACGAAAGTAGAATATGTTACAGAATGCATAATCTTGCCTCATGTTTCTATATGTTTTATATTTTAGTTTGAAGATTGTTATTTTAAAATGGTTACACTCACAATTTTCCATTTTACCCTAGACTTAAAGATGAATCTGTAAGTATTACTTAGAAATGACTAGAAAATGAAAGCAATATACCCAGAGGCATTTGGGAAAGAAATTCTGTTTTCAGGGAAAAATTGAATTTCTCTGTGTTAATTTCTCATATTGAATAATATGACATCTACAGCCAGAAGCACTGCTCCCAGTGACGGTGACATATTAGGTCAGGCTTGATGGACTCCTGACTTCAGTGACTTTACACACCCTGTAGAAGCGGGAACCAGAAGGGCAGCAGTGGGTATTTCTTCATTGACTGGAGGAGTTTTCATACAGTACCTCGTGGGGTTTTGTTTCATCTCTCTTTCTCTGTGACAGTTATCTGAGACACTGCAGATTGCAGTAGGCTAGATTTTTACAGTACTACCAGTTTACTGGTGATATTTTGATTTATGTTTCCTTTCCCAATGAGCTAGAAGAAAAAGCAACTTTTGCTTTTTTGTACAGGAAAAACTGTTTAGATATAGAGGAATAAAACATTCTAAATTTCATTGTATCAACTATAGAAATGGAAATATTAATACGTAACACTGTATTTTAATCCTTCAAAATGTTATAACCTTAAGGTTTATATTTATTATATTGTTAGGCAGTGATTGTTTTGCCAGACAGCTCTAATGAACTTTTGTCTTTTTATCCTTAAGATTTCCAAAATTACGTTTTTGTACTATTTTGAAAGTCATTGTATGTATTTAAAGTGGTACTCATTTCGCTGTTTCCTGTGTGCTTTGCTAAACCATAGAGACTTGAATCTAACATTTCAGAATAAATTTTTTCTATTGTTCTTTTTTTTTTTTTTTTTTTTTTGGCGGTACTGGGGATCGAACTCAGGACCCTGCGCTTGCTAGGCAGGCGCTTATTCCACTGAGCTATATCCCCAGCCCAATTTTTTCTATTGTTATCTATATTGCAAAATTTCAAATGAACATTTGCTATTTTAGTGATACACAGTATAGAATTATGCTATCAATGCTTTACTATTTAAAAATATTAAAGCTAGAATCTTTTAGTGGTGTTTTCAGAGTCATATATGAAGAGTATCGTGTCATCTCCATGTAATAATTTTTTTTTTTTTTTTTTTTTTTTGCGGTACTGGGGATTGAACTCAGGACCCTGCGCTTGTTAGGCAGGCGCTTATTCCACTGAGCTATATCCCCAGCCCATCCATGTAATAATTTAACTTCTTCCTTTCTTCTCTTTATTTTTTTTATATCTTGTCTGATTGCTGTGGCTTATGTTTCCAGAACCACATTCAACGGGAGCATTGATAGTTTACATCCTTATCTTCGTCTTGATTACCCAGTGAAAACTTTCACAATTTTTGTCCATTTAGAATGATGTTAATTGGCTGTTGATTTGCATTAGATAGCTTTCATCAGATTGGGATAAAAACCATCTATTCCACTTTTCCTTAGGGTCTTTATCATAAATGGGTGGTAGATTTTCACAGAAGATTTTCTGTGTCTGTGGAGATGATCATATGATTTTTGTCTTTGGCTCTGTTGATACGTTGTGTTATTTTTATTGATACTAGAGCCTGGGAAGAATAACAGAAAGAAGAGATAGAGGGAGGTTAGACAAAAGGAAAAACAAACCCTGGAAGTTATTAAATATAGTGTTGCACAGCAAAATAGATATGTACAGTTCACAATAATACTAAGAAGAAGGAAGAGGTTAAAGACTTCAAATATAAAAAATGATAAGGTGATGGAAATATTAGTCACTATAATTTTCTCAAAACACTGTACATGTGATGAAATGTCACACGGTATCTTATAAATACACAAAATTATTTGAGGACCATTTAAATAATTGGAAATATTAACTACTCTGACTTAAACATGGCATTAAACACAGGTAAAATTATAGCTTATAATTATAAAATTATAATTATAAAAATATAAAATTATATTTCTCTTATTATACCCATAATCATAGAAAATTAAAATAATAATCAATATAAATTGAATCTTCACACTGCGTTGGTATACATAATTACTATTGACAATGATAAATAAAATAGAAAATATAATTATAAATAACAAAATAAAATTAATTTTCTCTGTGCAAAAATAAAGAGTAATGAGAACTTTCATATGCAAAATATAATCTCTTGCCTATGGCTTAGATTTGGTCTAAAATTTTATATAAAAAATCATTTTTAAATTAAAAAAATGTAAAGACAATTATAGTGCATTTGTGGAAATAAAATTAAAATATCAGGATTTCATTAGCATAGTGAAAACAAGGGAGTATACAACCAAATTTAAAACACCCACCATGAACAAAAGTGAATGCCAGCCATGAAGAAGATTATGATATATTAATGCGATGTATTGCGTTTATTTGTGCTTGTTGAAGAGTCCCTGCATCCCTGGAATTAATCCTACTTGGTCATGGTTCATAACCTTGATGATTTGCTGCATTCTGTTTGCCAATATTTTACCGAGGATTTCTACATCTGTGTTCATTAGGGAGATGGGTCTGTAGTTTTATTTTTTGGTTGAGTCTTTCTCTTGTTTTGGTATCAGGGTAATATTTGCTTCCAGGAATAAATACTAAAAGCAAATAAATATATTAAAAAATGCTCAATATTAGTGGTCATTCAAAGATGAAAATTAAAACAACACTGAAGGCAACCCGCTTGAGACACTCGTGTCTCCCTTTCAGACAGATTTCTTTCTTCCAACAAATATATTCTGCTGTTAACCTCCATTGTTCCTAAAATTCATTCTTCAATTGTAGATATTACAAGCTTGTACCACACATTGATATGGGAGTTTCTTTCCCCCATATCCTTTGAGATCATTAGTGGGAGGTAAGAGTGATTTTGTTTCATAGACTCTGGATTGGGATTTACCTTGGTAACAAATTGTATATTTTAAATTTCTTTATGTCTCTGTTCATTGTTTAAAATTGTTTATGCTTTTTCTCTTATACAGTTTTAAAAAATGTGATAAATCAAGTTAAAATATGGGAAGATTATAAGGTCATGATGCTCCTTTAATGGGAAAGTTTTATTCCTGTTTTGTTCTTGTATGTTGCATTTGAACTAGTTACTAATTTTACTGGTATTCCTTGCTTAACTTTCTTTCAACAGTAGTGCTAGAAAAAGCAACATTCAAATGCCTCCTAGTGAATTTCAATATAAACTTCTGCAAAATGGGTCTTTTAAAATAAAATTCAGCTGTCATAAAAAATATGCATGACTATATAATAAAAAACAGAACTCATTCCACCGCTTAATAGATGCTACATCAATGGCTGTTCTTAACACTTGGAAGACTGGTATCAGCATGACAGACTCGCTCTGATCCTCCTCTACACTCTAGAGGAAATGCCAAGCCTATTTTTGTTCAGTGTATTTTCTCTAGCCTTACTCTTAATCTTTTCCTACCACTTTGGACTTTCCTTTTAGAAACCTGTAAAATTAGAAAGAAAAGAACTCTAGACTCTTCCAAACTTTGCCTCCTATTCAACAACTAAAGTACGCCCATAGAAAATGAGCCTTTGCTAATGCTGAAGACAACGAAGTCGTTTTAGGTGAGAGACACATACTCCAACTGTGGGTCAGATGAGACATCTGGATTTTGCCTGTCCAGGAGATCATGCATAAAAGCCATGTCATGGATTAGTGTTCTGGGCAAGTCCCCTGGGATACTGAACCTGAGACACAGAGGAAAGAATTGACTTCTGGGTGAAAACAGAAGGAGCTATTTCCAAAGCACCACACTTACATGACCAGAACACGTTTAGCCTCAGGGAGGATCTCCAACCTTTCCTTCTCCTCTGCTAGATGTAGTTATCATTTATGTGTGTAGGAAAAAACACCTTGATAATAAATTGCGAACTTTAAAACCTTTACTGTGAACTTATGAAGCACTAGGTGAAGATCCTGCTTTGGCTTTTTACTATCCCTTGTAGAACTTCAAAAAACAGTGGTTACTCTTCTAGTTAGGTAAATACCTTTAGAGCAACTGCCACTCTTGAAGCAGAGGACAGATTTCCCCAGAATATCTTTGGTGAATTTCCATTGAAGCCAATGGCCAGTGGAATGTTGACCACATGGTCAGCTGGGATTCCTGGGTCATGTCCAGAGCTATGTTCTGGAATATACCCAAATGTTCCTCAGGGGAAACTGGCTCCTGAACACAGAAAATCTTCACTTATTTTTTCTCTCTATGTTAGTAAGCTAGAAATTCTCCCTAAGATTTTCAGTGGCTTTAGAAACACTTAGACTATACCTCTCTTGAGAAACTAGACTTAGATGGCTTGTAGCAACTCTAAATTTCACATTAGCTAGCAGGGAAATGATTTACGTTTGTGCCTTACATACACTATCTAAGGGCAAGAAAGAGGTTTTGTCAGCCTTCACTTTCCTGTGTTCATGAAAGGCTAATGTGACTTTATTAACATGGAAAACACCATTGCTAGATGGTAAATATAAGTGTAACCCTTGAGCTTCAAAGACATAAAAAGTAAATAAAACACAGCCTGTCCTGATGCTAGGAAACATTGCCTAGGTGATTAGATAGGTGACAAAAGTGTCTTGGGGACTTCTTTGTCCTGGGGCCCAGGGTGGAATTCCTTAAATCAGTTGTTACTTTTGTGAATCTCCAGACGTGATCCCCTTTACAGCACGGGGGAACAGTGCTCTAACTACTTCCAATTCACCCTTTTATGTATGCCCTCTTTCAAAGAACAAAAAATAATTTCTTTCAAATTTATGCTTCTTTCTCTAAACATTTCTCTCACAAGTAAGACCAATTTTAATTTGTGATTATAAATGTCTTATAGGAATGCATTCACAAGCTCCCTGGGAGGAAAAATTGCAAACATCTGAGGGTGAATTGGCTTGTCAAATTTTGTTTTGTCTTCTCTCTGGATGGCATGTACCTGCCATCTAAGTAGTGAAATCTACTTGACGGACCCTGTGAGGGCATGAAAATCAAATAAGACACGATGCCCAAATTATTTCTTTTTGTATTTCGAACATTGGATACTCAAAATCAATCTCTTACTCCTTTCGACTGCATTCTTAAACACTGGAAGATCTTTGACTCATACATATTGAAAAGCAGCCCTTTGATATTTTTCTGCACATGTATGTGGCCTGCTTACCCTCTAGAGCCAAAATGAAGTGCAAAGAGAAGTATTAATGATGATGTTCTTTTACAACTGAAATCATACTGTAGGGAAAAAAGAAAAATCAGAATTTCCTGACTTTCAAATTTTTTACATTAAGAAATTATTCTTATTTATGCTCAAAGTGTAATTATAATCCATATGAGACTACCTACATTCCTATGTCTCTATTGCAGTGACTTAAAGGTAGAAGTAGGAAAATTTTCAAATGACCCTCATAAGTACATTGAAGTCTTTAGAAGATGTACTCAGATCTATTAACTAGGCTGGAGAACTATAATGTTAGTCTTAAACATTGACTTCTAATGAGAAGCAAGCAGCATTACAAGCTGCCATTACATTTGCAAATGAATATCATATTGTTAATTTTCAACAGCCACAAGATAGACAGCCAAGGGAACTAGTTCCCACTGGAGGCCAAGCAGTCCCTACCCAAGACGACTGGTGGTCTAACAGCCAGACAGGAGATGACAGGAAATTGTAGGTGTTATTTTGTGACTGAATATCCTCACAAAGCGTTATACAGTCATGGAGCAGGCTTCTAGTTTATGACTGATTCATGGTCCAATGCTCGGATTATGGGTGTGAGTGCTACACCTGCTCTGGAGTAAGTAGTTTGCATATGGTGTAAGGGATGTAAAGAGGCTGCTTGCTGCCACCGCTCCTTATTGCTCCTGATGATTTTGCTGTTTTTCTCTACCATAGGCTGTTGCCCTCTGCAATGTGCCACTCTGCCGTGGAGCCAACCAAGTACGGACTGAAAACTCCACAAACTGCGAGGCAAATAAATCTTTCCTTCCTTAATTTGCGCATCGGATATTTTGTATTAGCAAGGAGAGAAAAGTAACCAAGGCAGGAGAGGACATTTTTAAATGTATATTCTTAAAGATCTAAGAAGCCTTCTAGTTATTTTAAATTGCCAGTTATTTATCAGGAGAAAGATTTAAAAAAAAAACCCTCTTCCTTCTTGGTTCATTTACTAGAGGCAGGGGTAGAACATATTTCCATAGATCCTGATTTAATACAAGAACAGATTTTGCCTAAAGACATATTTACCACCCAGTCAGCCCTAGATATTAGGAAAAAAGCACTATTTACTCTGAATAGTTCACTTCATATTTTATTAAAAACTGCCTGCTGGGCTGGGGATATAGCTCAGTGGCACAGAGCCTGCCTGGCAAGCACAAGGTTCTGAGTTTGATTCCCAGTACCAAAACAACAACAACAAAAACATGCCTTCTTAGTTTCTATTATCGGTACTGAGAGAAAGCCAAGGAGAGAAAGGATAAAGACCAAAAAGTGGCTGCCTTTGTTGCCACTCTTGAGAAACCATCCCTAAGTCTGATTCTCAGGGCTCCAAGAAGAGCTCAATGCCTAGGCTCAAGTGCTAGTACCGTGGAGTCAGGCCACCTTAAGAGGGGCTGCCTGAAGAGGCAGCCCAAGACATGCCCTGACTGCAAAAGCGGCCACTGGAAATGAGACTGCAGAGCTCCGATAAATCTTTCCACGCATTGTAACAAGACTGTCATCTGTACCTGTCATCTCCATGGAGAAACCCTGAGTATTCATGACTATAGAGGAAAAATGCATCAACCTATTGATGGACACTGGCACAGGTTTCTTTGATCTTCTTCAACTCTAACCTTCTGTCTAACCATCATACCTCAATAAAAGCAGTCACCAAAATAAATCTCACTTAAATGGCAACTGGGATAACTTTCCATTCACCCATTCCTTTTTCTTATGGCTAAAAGTCAAGTTCCCATCATATATATATATATATATATATATATATATATATATAATTGATTTATGTTAGTTATATTGACTTATATTAGTTATATTAATATTTAAATGTAATGATTATATTCATAATTACATTAACATAGTTATAGTAATATTGTATATTATAGATTATAAATCATAATCTATCATAATATAATACTATATATATCAAAGTTGTCAACCAATCAAAATTATGCTGAGACTGATTTTTACAACATATTGGTGTTAATGTACAAAAACAGAGTTTTTTATTGGTAAAATAATCTGTTAATTGTTGTAATCTGGTTCTCATAAATCATCATATTTAGAGAATCTTATAACTAAAGTTAATCTGTTCTATTAATCCTCAGGTCTTTTTTTTTTTTGCCAGTACCATGATGATTTTATCATAGTAGTTTTACAGTATAATTTCAAGCCAGGGCAGAACACATTGAGCCATCTTATCTTTGTCAAAGGTGTCAAATGTGTTCACTGGACGAAAGTAAATGGTGCTGGAAAACCTGGCTTTCCACATACCAAAAGCTAAAACTAGAACCGTGTCTACCACCACACACTAAATTAAAGTCAAAATGGGTAAAAGATACCAATAGTAAAACAAAACCACTAAATCTCCTGGAGGAGAAAGTAGATAGAAATCCTGAAAACATAGGGATAGGCAGAAAGATCATAAACAAAAGTTAAACTGCATGGGAAATACTTAAAGAATCAACGACTAGGATCACATCTTTAAAAGGTTTTGCACATCAAAAGAAATAACTAGCAGAGTAAAAAGAAAACCTTCAAATTGGGAAAAATATTTAGCCAACTGTCCCTCAGAATAAGGACTTCTATCTAGAACATGTAAACAATTTGACAATATCAGGGCCCTTTCCCTTCTCCTTTCCCACATCCCAGTTGCCCCTTACTTTTGAGCATTTTCCTTTCCTTTCACGATGTCTATCATACCTCCTAGTTTTTATTCATCTTTCAGGTTCTTACACTAGTGAGACAATACGTTGCTTACACATGGAGGTCTTTTTTTATTTCACTTATGAGTATGGTCTCTAGTTGTGACCATTTACCTAGAAAAGCCTGGAGTTTGGAAATTATGCATGTGTGTATATACAGGGTAGCTAACAGTTGTACTACTGTCTTCTATTGCTTTACTGAAAGGAACAGCTAATGATTACTGGTTTGATCATTATTGCATGTCTGTATTTGTTTTCCTTAGAAACCACTTTGAAGATATCGATAGTAGTACAACAACCATTATTAATTTCCTAAAAAAAAAAAAAAAATCAATGCCCCTAAATTCAAAGATCCAATCCAAAAATGGGTATCTGAGCTGAATGCACACATCTCAGATGAAGAAATACAACTGACAAATAAATATACAAAAAAATGTTCAATATCACTTGTCTTTCGAGAAACACAAATTAAAACAGCAAGGAGATTCCTTCTCACCCCAGAAAAATAGCTATCATCAAGAAATCAACCAATAACAAATACTGGTGAGACTATGAGGAAAAAGGAACCCTTCTTCACTAGTGGTGGGAGTGTAGACTGGTGCAACCACTGTGGAAAAAAGTATGGAAATTCCTCAAATTCCATTTGGATTAAGAGTCCCATTTAACTCAGTTATTCCCCTTCTTAATATCTTTCCAGAAGTATTTAAAACATCATATCACAGGGATATAAGTGCACCCATGTTTATTACAGCACAATTCATCATAGCTAAACCTTGAAAGCAACCCAAATGCCTGTTAACTGAGGAATGAATAAAAAAAGTGGTAGTATTTTTATACAATGGATTATTACTCAGCTATAAAGAAAAACACAAGGATTTTATAGATAAATGGATGCAACTAGAGACCATACTCATAAATGAAATAAATCAGACTCACATGTGTTAATATCATATTGTCTCCCTAGTGTAAGAAACTAAAAGAATAAACAAGATCCAAAGAGTACAATACATATGGTAAAAAGGAAAGAAACTGCTCAGAAGGAAAGATCAAGTGAGATGAAGGAAAGCAGAAAAGAAGGGGAAAATATATACAAATACATACACACATATCTCTGTCTTCATCTCCTCTACCTCGGTTCTATATCTATCTACATATATATGCACATGTATATACATATACACACACACAGGGCAAAAGACCTCCTGGGAGGATTTCTGATGGGGCCTCCGTGATAGGCCTGTTCATGAGTGCAGCAGGCAGAGGGCACAGCCACCGTTCCCTGCAGTTGGATGCCAGCCAAAGTGCGTGTGGGAGCTCAGATAATTGTACTACTAAGGTGTACTAGTTTACTGAAAGTAACAGTTAATGCTTAATTTTTTGATCAATTTTGCATGCTTACATCTGGTAATCTGAACTACTTTGAAGATAACAATATGCAAAATAACAACTATCATTGATTTCCTACTGTCGTGTTTTAAAATTCTGTGTAGTCTTTAAAAATTTTTTATTCTCTTTAAAATAAAAGAAATATAACTAAAGCTAGAGGGATTTATGACAAAATGTGAGACTCCATCAGTAAAGGAGCCTAAAATCCAGCAGGTTATATTAAAAACAGTTTTTAAAAATACCTGTGAGCTCTAATGCCCATGCTTTGATTATACATGCTCTAACTTTTCAGAAAAAATGTTCTAGCCTAGAGGATACAAAACCTCAAGTAACTATACAGATAAAACTAATAGCGAATATTCTAGATTCCCTTTTTACCAGTGTTATGGTGTCATGGAGGCTTCTACTCAAGCTCCTGAAGTGGGATTAGTATGCTAGGAAGTGCACCCTGGGAGGACATGTGTGAGGCCAGGAGAGCGATGCTGAGAGTGCAGAGGAGACTGCAGAAAGTCAGAAATCCACAAACATGGAGCATCTACCTAGAAAATCCACAGATGGAAAGCAAAACCTTCACAAGAGCAAAGCCATGAGGCCTGCAACAAGGTATAATGTAGGGTAACTGCCAATAAAGCAATTTGGGGTTTGTGTCTCATCACAACCTGCTTCGGTGCTGGAATTGGAGCTATGAGATTTAATGTTAGCCCTGCTGGTGTTCAGTCTTGCTCGGTTCTCATACCTTTCTTCTGATTTCTCCCCTTTGGAGTGGGAATTTTTCCCTCTGCGATTGTATGTTGAAACTATCTGACTTTCTTTTTTATTTTAAAGAGGCTCCCAGCCTAAGATTTTGCCATGAATTTTAGAGGTTTTGGACTTACACTTCTCTGCAGTGTTGGAACTATTAAGTGTTTGGTGGGTCTCAGGGATTAACTAAATGTTTTTTGAATAATAAGATGGCCATGAAACTTTTGCAGGCCTACATAGATTGTTATGGTTTAAATCTAAAATGTCCCTCCAGAGTCTCATTCATTTGGATGATGAGTGTTTGTGGGATTCCATACTCATCAGTGAATGAATCTGTTGATGACTTCGTGATGGGATGTGCTATAAGGAGACAGCAAACTCCCTCCAACACAGGGAACATTATCTGAAGCACCGTATTTTTGTCCCAGTTCCCTTATTATCTCTGTGCCTCCTTGCTGCTATTAATTGAGTAGCCTTTTCATTCTGTAATGCGTATTTGCTATCCTGTTTCATCCTTGGAGCCAGCCACTGTCAGACTCAAACTGTGAGCCAAAGTACACCTCACCTCCACTGATTTGTGGATGTTGGATCTTTGGGCCTATGGTCGGGGAAGTGGCTACTATGCCCTTTGACGGGCGAAAGTTTTCTGTGTAAAGAAATCAAACTTATTTATTTTCTCATTAAGCTGTGGTTTATTTACTTCTTAAAGAATTGTTGTCTAGTCTAAAGTTGGAATATTTTTTCTCTTTTTCTCATTTTTCTGTTAAATACAACTTTGTGATACAAGTTAATTAACATCAATGTAAAAAATAATGGAATAGCATTCTAAGTAAGCATTCATGTTTTCTTTTCACTGTATTTCATTCAATATTCTAAGTACAATTTAATGAAAGTAGTATTTTCTGTTCAACTATTTTGGGACCAAAAAATAAACAAAAGTTTTCACTTCCAGATTCTAAATTTTTGTGTGTGGAAGTGTGTGACTAATTGTCAAATTATTTACTTGCTATGACCATTTATATAGTGTATAACTTTTTTCAGGTTGGATGGTTTAAATATTTCTAGAAATTGTTCTTTTATTTTATTTTAGTTTAAATTGATGCATAAAATTGTACAACTTTCTGAAATATAGCATGGTATTTCATCACATGTTTAAATCATGAAATACTCAAGTGTAATTACTATTTATATTATCTCATGTATTTGTCTTTCTTTGAATTATAAGATAAAACTTTCACAGCTTTTTCTTCTATAAATATAGAAATAATAATTATTGTTCACATTAATCAACCTACTATTTTTATATTTATTGGCAAATATTTTATTTCTTTCAATAATAATGCTCTAGTTTAGATCTAAGTTGGGTACTTCAATTACTTGAGCCTTCCCTTTCCTTAGCCTAGATACAGTTACAGTTTTTCAAGAAATAACCTTTTGCTTTTGCACATTTTTATATTTTTTATTTTCTATTGTTCTTCTCTTATTTCTACTTTGGTGTTCACTATTGCTTTTGCTTCTGCTTCTGTTTTTTTTTTTTTTTTTTTTTTTCCCTCTTTGAGACAGGTTTCACTATGCAGTTGAGGCTGGCCTTGAGCTCAAGTCCAGGCTGGCCTCAAATTTGCAGTGATCCTTCTGCCTCAGCTTCCCGAGTGCTGGGATTAGAGGAGTGCACCACACATCCGGTCTGCTTCTGTCTCTACCATTTGTCCCTACTTCTCATCACTCTGCCTTCTTTACAGTTACAATTTTCATTCTCTTAAGCACATAACTTTTAGGGAAAATTCTAAAATTGATTACTATTTATTTTAGAGACTCATAATTGTGATTTTTTATTTATTTCTGCCTATGACATATTTTAATAATTTCTGCGTTTCTCTATCTCTTGGTATTTGAAATTGTAATCACAAAGTAAGATGAGTGTTTAAATTGAAACTGTTTACTAGAATAAAGACGCAGCGCCGTCAGTGCCCCTCCTTAGAACACAGGTCTCCTATCGCTCTTGCCATATTCTGAAGCAGCTCTGGAAGACCTCTTTCACAACTACTTTTTAGTTGTGCTGTGTCAGCTGATTAAATTTCACAAATTAATTAAAAGTATTTACTATTCTTGGTCATTTTAATTTGGAAGATGCGGAAGTCTTATGGTGCCAAGAGCTCGTAAAGAAAGTGGGTGAGGAAACCTCAGAATGATTTTGCAGCTCAGCCTCCCGTTGAGTGGCACTAGGAATTTGCCTTATGTGGTTCTTGGTTCCATTTCACAATGAATAATTGAATAATACTACTGACAATAGCATGAACATTACTGTTGTGGGTCAAGTAAGCGTAAATTTTGTCAAGATATGAATTACAAATGACATGGTAAGAACACACATCACTTAGTAATGAGTGAAGTCACAATTTATTATGTGAGTTCCTTCAGGAAGCAGCAGCCTGTTTCACAAAGGGGATGCTACTCCTCATGAAAATAGAAAGAGAAATGATGGACAAGTAAGAGTTTTTATTTTTTTTAAATATAGGTACTAAAATTTTATTTTTATCCTATTATATCACATTTTATCATATCTATTGTGTCAAAAATATTCTCCAACTATATTACTATTTGCATAAATATGACTCAGTTATTTCCCAAGTATTTAATTTATTAAAAGTGCAGAGGGACCACTGAAACCAAATTCAGACAATGATTCTGTCTTGATCTCTGAAAGACTTTCTTAAAAGTGAATATAATTACATCTAAATTGGTTCCTTATTTGTGCTTGTTTGGGAAAGTTCATGAGGGTTTTGTACCACAAACCAACAATATTAACACTGCTACATCACAATTTATTTCAACTCAAAATAGTTCTTTAATATAGATTTCATAATTCTCCTTTGCCAAGTATGCCTTTTTTTAGAAAACAGAATTAGCATTTTTCAAAGAGGAGATGAATGGGAATCAGGAATAATTAAGATATATCGCATACAGGTATAACTTCCCTTTGGTGGATGTGGTTATTATGGACATCTAAATTGTACCAATCGACTTAATTTTAAGAAAAGGAAAATAGAGGTTACTCCATTTGGCTCTCTGCCTTCAGTTCCACAATCTCTCTATAATAATACTGCAATTCTGTCATTTCAAGCTATTCCCAGGAAAGATGTTAATATTCTCTAGAAAGATTTCTGTAGATAAATTGCAAACATATGTAGAATAACTGAATAACATCTTATATAAAAGCAATGTGAATAAAGTTTGGAAAGCACAAACGTTCTTGATGGATTAAACTCTTCTAATTAATGATTATGATAGTTCAAAAAAGACCTAGAGGTTATCTTGACCGTTCTATGTGACAAAACAGAGATAGAGGGTAAACTGCTCTCTACTGATCACTAGTTTAGAAACTGCAGAGCAATTGTAAACATAAATCAGGCAAAGTAGAGGCCTCCTTAAAAGTGGAGCAGGTACAAGACCTTTGTCCAAGGGACAGCCAGCTAGTAGTTTTTCCCAGCTTGTGAGTTTTCTTTTTACTCTGCGGGTGATGTTTTTAGATGTGTAAAAAAGAGAACTGGATTAAAAAAAAAAAACTGTGGCATTTTTACATAATGGAATATTACTCAGCTATAAAGAAAGACAATCTTGAGGCTTTTATAGGTAAATGGTCACAACTAGAGACTATACTCATAATTGGAATAGATCAGAGGTGCATATGTAAACAGTGTATTGTATCGCTGGTACTGGAATCTGAAAGTGTGAATATAAATTAGGAGATATGATAAACAGTGTGAAGTGAAAGGAAACTGCTCAAAAGTAGAGAGCAGCTGGGATGGGGGGAGGGAGAAAAGGAAGACAGGGATAAGTATGCGTGTATGTATGTACGTGCAGGATGGCTAACATAGTTGAACTACTGACTTACGTCGCTTTATTGTAACAAATGGTTAATGATTAGTTGTTTGATCAGTCTTGCGTGTCTATATTTGTTTTCCTGAGTATACACTTTGAAGTTATCTATGTGTAATACAACAACCATTGTTAATTCTCTGTCACCTTGTCTGGCTGTAATTCAGTTTTGATTGTATTATTCTGGTGCTACTTTATAAGGGGCTGTCTGTTTGTTAATATGTTTTTGTTCTTTTACTTTTTAAAGTAAAAAACAGTGGAGCAGGTTGTACAGCTAGATTTCTAGGGTTTATTACTGAGTCTGTCAAGCCCTGATGTGTACCACTGGATAAATTTTTAAATGCTTATTCTTAAGTTTTATCATTTTTATAACAAAAATACTTATAAGAGGAGTTATTTCTGAGTGACGTTTTGAGGCTATGTGACATAATTCCTGTGGGTGGTTTCTTACCACGTATTAATCACTCAGTATAATTGTTTCAAATTCCTGCCCCATGTATTTCATTTTTATATAAATGCAAAAATAATTTACTTCTACAAAATAAGTGTGCATCCAAGTTGAGTACTTATTTTTCTCTCCTAAATTTCTAGAAGTACTTAAAATCATCACATTTTCCTGTTGCCCCCTGTGTAAAAATGTAAATGTTCTCATTTGAATATTCCAACTTTTTGAGTTACTGCCTCTTTGCGCTCTTTCAGACAACTTGTGAAACTTGTCTTCTAGATTAATTCACAGGTTTGCATGATTCTTATACAGAACTCAGTGATCAGAGTATGAATTGTGCAGAAATGAGGTAGCATAGCCCATGTTTGTATTCAGGATTCATTAATTGTGTAAAAGAATAATTAGAGAACATGAGTAGCTAGTTCTACACCAATCTAGACATGGAAAAATTATGTCCTAAAGGCCATCTAACCAATGGCTTATCATAAAATAATGTACTATTGGAAAACAGCCAGATACAGTCATTAAAGTATCAATTATGACTTATTTTGTACTAAAATATGAGATTTGTGTGGCTGTGACAAACATCATACAGTCCACAAATCCTAAACTACTGCTATTTCTTTTATTTTAGTAAATTTTTTTTCTCCCACAAAACAAATCCAACAAATCAAACAATATCATTTTACTTTTGCATTATCTCATATAATACCAGGAAAATGCTATATCAATTCTTTATTAGAGGTATTCTAATCCTGAAAGAGTAAGCTAATAAAACACAAAAGCTTTTACAAAAATTTGACATGCTTATCACAACCTGCATAGTGTACAACATAATAAAAAGAAAATATATACAAACATATTATTACAATGTGATAAACACTTCATGAAAAATGCACATGCCTCTATGCACTGTTATTTGATTAATTACCATACATTAGACATTGTATAAAGGATCTTAATAAGCTAAAATTATACAATTAATACAACTGAATGCTAATGTAAGTACACAGAATGTGGCATTTTTTCTTGTACTTGAAGCACAAGTAAGGAATTTTTTGGCAATGTGAAGATTATCTGCTGATAAGAAATTTATATTGAAACATACATTTGAAAATTACATCTAAAACAAGTTTACTTTGATGCAATCAAAAATGACTGAAGATCCACCTAAAATCTTGGCTTTGAAATATACTGATTAGCTTGATATTTTTGATCATAGTGTTTAATATATTCTTGTCAAAATTTGTTTGCCACGAACTATTTTACAAGAGTAGTGGATTTATTTAACCTCTGACTTAAAGGAAATAAAGCCTACATAGGTTTATTCAATAAATAAATGTCAATACCAGTAGAAATGAGTAAAAGCAGAAATTCACCTCACTGACGGTGCTAGATAATGGGATGTGCTTCATGGAGAAAATGTGACATATGAGACATCATCACTTCCCATCAGTAACTTCACTAAAAATTTCAAATTGTTTTTTACAATATGGTATAAATAAACAACTTTACCCAAATCTGATTGTTTCATATCCTGAGATTATGAACCAATACAACAATGAGATCTCAACATACCTCCTAGGGGGCGGGTGGTACCATTGGTTCATGTATTAAATCTATAGAAGTCCAGAGGCAGACTTCATATTTATTAAAAATATCAAAAAGCTGGGTATTCATCATGTGCTGAACAGTTTTTTCAAGTGCATGTACAAAACTTAAATGAAATTTATGATTGTAAATGTTGAAGTTCTTGGTGAACTATCTAATGAATCTTAAATTTGCCTGAAGAAAGACAAATTTCTTCATTATTTTATTCTAATCTAAATTTTGTTCTGCATCAAATAAATCATGCCATAATGTAAAATTATAGGGCTAGGGATATAGCTCAGTTGAATAAGCGCTTGCCTGGCAAGTGCAAGGTCCTGAGTTCGATCCCCGGTACCACAAAAAAAAAAAAAAAATGTAAAATTATCCTGTGATCTATTAGAATGCAGGGTTTCCCTTTCTTATCTTAGACATAATGCAATTTTTATCCTTCTGTAGGTAACATCTATTCTAGGTGTGGCATGAAATATAATGCTACTTTCAAATATAGAAATTAAAAATATAGTTGTAATCCTCTTTTGATTTTAATCTCTGGTACTCTGGCTTATTAATCAGATGCATAACCCATGCACAAAGCAAAGAATGGTCTTAGTTGATTGTGTGCTAGCTTCATAATTAAACAGTACAAATTTGGTCAAAGTATTTTCTTATTTAATAAATATTTTTATAATTTCATTGAAAAATTATATCAGTTAACATACAGTAAAAATAAGTGTTTTCAAATATACTGTCCCCATAATTTTCATAATTTTAAAAGTATAGTGTCCTCAGAATAATATTGAACATCCAAATCTCTCTTTTCAAAATGTAATATTGCTTAAGCAACAAAAAACTAACACTGGGTAGTTTGTTACTGTGCAAATAAAGCTTCCTAAATGATCTCCATTTCTTTTCGCAAATCTGTTAACATATGTAGTAAAATTTATCATTTTTAATGTTGTTTAAGTATGGATATTTTTGAAGTGCATAGATTTAAAATTAAATTATTGAGCTATTCTTTTTGTAATGGACTTTTGCATTTTAGAAATAGGTGCATTGTTGGAAACATGAACTGTCAGAATAACTGAGCTTCCTTAACTCTTTGAAACACATTTTATTTCTGAGAGGTTTCTTCTTAAAATACATGCCTACTATTTACTCAGTGAAATATGGACAAATCTATCCTAGACAAGATTATAAAACATGCAAAATTCTAATTGATGTTTTTATTGTAGATAATTTCAAGGTGTCAGTGATTGTAATTTGGAAAATTGAAGCCAAAGTAATCCTGCTGCCGTTGCTGCTTTGAGCTTTAATGGAGGACGTTATGTATCAGCATTTCTACAGCACTGCCAGGAGAGAGCCCTTGCATTCATCTGAGGGCTTGTATACACATTTCCTGCAGGAGCTCCCTATTGCACGGTAGAGGGATTTCATCAGGAATTAACAAGTCCTTTGAGGATTTTGACAACATTCTTATGAAAAATGCGGCTGAAAACTGAATTTGATTAGAATCTGCATGTAGGGAAAAGAAAACAAATTGTACCAGCATTACAACAACTAAGCTGCAAAGTCATCGCTGTCAGTCAAATAACTGAATTTTGTTTTATAGATGGATATATAACAGATTTATTCTTTTGATCGCTAGCTAAGTCATCTTCCTAAACTTCGTGATATATATTAAACAATTTTATTACAGTTTTAATTGGAAACAATATAAATTTTAGATCGCATTTTAGGGGAATTTTGTTCTCTTTCAAATCTGATCCATGTATATTTTCCCCATTATTGTAGATGGTAATTCTGTATTTAAAGTTATTTAGTTCAAAAACTCTAAATTTTCACCTCTGTTATATATATATACTATGGATTCTCATTTCCTAGAAAATTTAGTGAGGAGTTAATATCAGATTCAAAAGCAAAACAAAATTGGATCTTACTATGTACGCTTTAGATCGCTGGGGATATAGCTCAGTGGAATAAGCGCTTGCCTAGCAAGCGCAGGGTCCTGAGTTCGATCCCCAGTACCGCAAAAAAAAAAAAAAAAAAAAAAAAAAAAAAAAAAAAAAAAAAAAAAAAAAAAAAAAAAAAAAACTATGTACGCTTTAGGAAAAGCAAAGTGGTAACTTACTGTAGACAATGGTTTGGTATTTATAGCACAACCTACATCATTTTACTGTGAGTAAGTTTATAAGAGAAAGTACCATAAACAAGTAATGAATTTATTTGAAACTATGGTATGAGTTGGTGTAACTTTACTGGGAAAATTCAGTGAGAAAATTCACAAACATAAAGTATCCCAAAGAAGTGGTGAGTCTTTTATGTATAGTATGTCATCTGTGAATAATGATAGTTTAACTTTTTCCTATCTTTATTCCTAGTATTTTTTCTCTTGTGTATTTGTTCTGGCTAATCTTTTAAGAACTATGTTGAATAGGAATGATGATAGTGGATATCTTTGTCTGGTTCCTGATTTTAGAGTGAAAGGTTTCTGGTTTTATGCATTTAGTATGATGTTAACTGTTGATTTGTCATAGATGGCTTTTATCAGACTGAGGTATCATATGTTCTGCAGGGTTTTTATGATGAATGAGTTCTGGACTTTATCACAAACTTTTTCTGCATCTTTTGAGATGATTATAGAAGACACCAACACTCCACCAGAAGACAGATAGACTTAATAACCAAATTCAATTGTATAGGTGGATATAAAGTCAATACTCAAAAATCAAAAGCATTCATGTACACAAACAACAAACTAATTGAGACGGAAATTAGGGAAATCACATCCTTCACAAAAGCATCCAAAAAATTAAATACTTAGGACTCAATCTGACAAAGGTTTAAAAGGATCTATATGTTGAAAATTACAGTACTATTAAAAGGGAGATTGAACAGGATATTAGAAAATTGAAATATGTCCCTTGCTCATGGATAGGAAGAATCAACATTGTGAAAATGGCAATGCTTGCAAAATAGTTATTCAGATTTAATTCAATAGTGATCAAAATATCATTAACATACTTCACAGATCTAGAAAAGAAATTTCTAAAATTCATCTGGAAGCAGAATAAGCCTAGAATAGCAAAGCAATCCGAGCAACAAAGGCAAAGCAGGAAGCATCATAATCCCTGACTTGAAATTATACTACAAAGCTACTGTGATAGAATCAGCATGGAATTGGCAAAAAACCAGACCTAAAGACCAGTGAAACAGATTAGAAGATGCAGATATATCCACAAACACTCAGTCACTTTATATTTGACAAAGAGTTCAAATATATTCACTGGAAGAAAGATAGCCTCTTCAATAAATGGTGCTGGAAAAACTGGCTTTCTACATGCTGAAGACTGAAACTAGACCCATGTCGATCACTACACAATAAACTAAAGTCAAAATGGATCAAACATCTAAATATTAAAACATAAACACTAAATCTACTGGAAAAATGAAGTAAGTAGAAATTTGAAGACCTAGGGTTAAACCGAGACTTCATGAACAAAGCCCAAACTGCACAAGAAAAACTTCAAAGATTCACCAATTGACATGCAATTTTATTAAAAATGTTTTGCACATCAAAAGAAATCACTAACAGAGTGAACAGACAACTCACAGAGTGGGACAAAATTTTAGCTAATTGTCCCTCAAACAAAGGACTTATATCTAAAGCATATAGAGCAGTGAAAAAAATCAGACCCCCAAATTGAAAGACCCAATCCAAAAATGGGCATGTGAGATGAAAACATGCTTCTCAGATGAAGAAATACAAATAGCAAATACATATATGAAAAAATGTTCAACACTTTTGGTCTTTTGAGAGATACAAATTAAGGTAACACTGAGATTCCATCTCACCCCAGAAAGAACAGCTATCATCAAGGAATCAACCAATAACACATGCTGAAGATGCTGTGGGGAAAAAGAAACCCTTCTTCATTGTTGGTGGGAATGTAGACTAGTTCAAATGCTTTAGAAACCTGTGTGGCAATTTCTCAAAAAACTAGGATTTGCTGTTCCATTTGACCCAGCTATTCCCCTTCTAGATATTTTTTTCCAGAAGAATTCAAAACATCATACCACAGTGATATAAGTGCAACCATATTTATAGCAGTACAATTTGCTATAGCTAAACTTTGTAAACAATGCAAATGCCCATAATCCAAGGAAAGGATAAAAAGATGTGGTATTTTTATGCAATGGAGTACTACTCAGCTATAAAGAAGACTAAAGTTGAGACATTTACAAGGAAATAGATGCAGTTTGAGTCTATACTCATAAGTGAAATAAATGAGTCTTGCATGTGTAAATATCATACTGTCTCCCTAGTATATGAAGCTGAAAGGGTAAATAAGACCCAAAGTGTACAACAGATATTGTGACATGGGAAGAAACTGCTCAAAAGAAAAGAGAAACTGAAAAGGGGGAAAGAGAAAAGAAGGAAGTGAAAAGGAAAACTATTAAAATATTTTAAGGCATCTGAGATAGTATATACTACTAATTGCTCATATCTCATTGAAAAGAAAGATTTATGCCTATATTGTTTGATCAATTTTTCATCCTGATATTTTGTAATATGAGCAACTACTTTGCAGATAACAGTACACGGTGTACTGACCATTGTTACTTTTCTACAATCTTGTTTTGAAATTTTATACCATTGTTTTTATTTCTTTAAAATAAAAAAGAAGTATAGGAATTTAAATACTCCACGTTCTTATTAAGAAGCAAAGGAAGTCCAAGCAAACTCAGGAGTAAAATGAGGGAATTATTTAGGACATCAAAGAAAACAGAAGAATAAAGTTAAGAGAGTTGATAGAAGCTCCCTAGGAAGAATATATATATATAAAATTTGTGAAATAAGTCAGGAAGTTGAATAGATACATTTTAAATGTTGATATGAAAATTTACAAATCACAACATAAATACAAAGTAACAGCACACTGATATATCACATCACATCTGTGAGAATTAATACTATGAAAACAACAGTAATAAGAGAAAGACCCACTCTACTTATTTCTGGGAAGCATCTTAGTATAGCCATTCTGAAAACTGGAAGTTTCTCAAAAATTAAGCGCTGAAATAATGTATTTTCCAGAAATTGTATTTCTGAGTATATGCACCAAGGAAAATGAAATCAGTACTTGAAGAGATAAGTACAACCTTTTGTTTATTATTGTAATATCCAGAATAGCCAATATACGGAATTAACCACTGTACACAATAGAAAAATAGCCTTATGAAAAGAAAATTTTGTCATGTAAAACATCATGGGTGAGCCTGAAGGACACTATACTAAGAGGTACAAACACATAGAGAACATCACTTTTTGTGCAACACAGAACAATTCCCTTTAGAAGCAGAAAGCAGAATGGTCATTACTAAAGTCTGATGGTGGAGAGATTGAGAAGGTGGTGGTAAAGTGTGCAGATTTAAGTTAGACAGAGCACACCTTTGACATTTTCTTGCTGCATAATAACTATAGCTAACAGTATTTTATTATATACTTGAGAAGCTAAATTTCAAGTATTCTTATAAGAAAAATTGTCAATTATTTGTGATAATTGGTATGTTAGACAGTTCATTTTAATAATTTCATGTTACATACATAGTATTTCATGCTATTTCATATACATAAATGTGCAACTGTAAAATTTGAATTGCACTGAGATAAACAATTCAAATTATAAAAGAAAAAGAATATATCAAAGCAACTCTGAGAACACCAAATTTAAAAAAATTGAAGCCTAGAACTTCTCTAGTAGCAGAAATGAATGAAGCATTTTAACATCATTTTGAGGAATTCCACTTCTCAATCTGCATATACTTGAATGTGTATACACACATACACACACACACACATACACACACACACACACATATACATTGTGTGCTCATGAAGCCTAGAGAAACACAATTTAAAAGGTATTTTACTTGTTAAAAAGTGAAGCATGCTTTGACTTATTTTATAAGTATTTTCCCATTAAGATTTCATGTAAATTGACATAATCTTGCCTGTAGGAATCCACAGTTCCCTTGAGAGTGCACATTCTAATTTGCCTTTTACCTCTCTGATCTCTTCTGTGCCAAGTAGGAAATAAAACTTCAAAAATTATACCTTCATTTTTCTGATTAAAATATTTGAATTATTTGGCCTCTTATTTAAAATAAAAGGAAGCAAAAGAGCATTTATATGATGTAAACTTTCTTTACAAGTATCATTTACTGATATTTCAGTGTATCCCTTCTGAATTCAACACACTAATTTTAGGTGCTCAGGTGTATTTATCCCTTCACAATCCTGGGCCTTTATAATAATAACTCTTATTACACTATACACTTCTTGTATTTTTCTTCCTAAATATTATATTACACATTTCATTATTAATTTATTTATTCAAAAAATATTCTCACTGCACAACCTAACTATATCCCTCTCTATTTCTCTCCTCTGAGAATCCACTGTATTTCTTTTAAAACAATTGCAATAATTTGAAATAAATATTATTTTTTAAATGAGTGATACTATTTCAACCCATTAGGCTATAATCCCAGATGGAAAAAATTTATTAGTTTTTCCCCTAATTTCTTTCTAATTTTTTATAAAGTATATGGCTCGGAAATGCTATCAATATTTATTTGTTGATTGAATTAATAAAAAAAATATATATATAAAAGAAGAAATACCAATTTTATAAATGTGATTAACATCCAAACAACATAAAGTTTGGTTTTTATTTATACTTTATGTAAATAATCAATATACTTTTTAGGACCACTTGAAAAATTTTACCTGTCTGATCTACGTTTTCTTTGCTTTCTTTTCTTTTTGCAAGTGCTATTCCACCCCTGTTTGAAATACCCTGAAGGATCTAACCCTTTACCCTTTGTAGTATGCAGACAAATGCCTCCTCAAATCTGTGAATCTTGAACACAAACATCACATTTTAAGAAAAACTGATTCTGTGACACACTGTGTTACAGCCTTACTGAAATCAAATGTTCTTATTTGAATTATGTGCAATGTCACTTAGTTTCCTTTTACTCACCTTTCCCTTCCCTCTACCTCTTATCCCATTCCCCTACGAGAACAGTCTCTCTCCTACTTCTTACTGCCGGGCTTTTATTTTGCTCTTTATTCTTAGTCTGTGTCGCCCATTGTGGGTATCTTTCCCAAGAGTTAAAGACTTCATATTACAGTGACACGTGCATGGCAGTATTTACAGCACCACTACTGATAGCAGCTAAATCTTGGAGGGGGCTCACACGTCCACCAGAAGATGAAAAGACAAAACAGGTAGCATTTGCACACATGGAGAACAACTCTTGCATAAAGACAGTTAAACTTGAGTCATTTATAGGAAAATGAATCCTCCTTGAGACCATAATTTAAGTGAAATAAATTAGACACACTTTAAATAATCACACTTTTGAGGCATTACAGACAGTATAGATAAAAATTTCTATAAAATTCTTGTTATGATCTTTTGAACTCCAAAATGTGGCCTTGAAATGTAACATATGTTAAGGGAAACCTCATCATGTGCTTAATATGTAAGATAAGGAGGAAGTAAGCTCCAACCATATGTATTTCTTATTTAACATATTGACCGTCCAATCATACTTTGTAGAGATTATACTTCCTTTGAGTGTTGTGATGGAGAAGTTTTGAAGTCTTGATCTTGAATCTGCACTTTTGGATGAACTGGTATTTGATTACAGTCAGTAAAACAGATGAACATTGAAAGCAGACGATGCTGTATAATATAACTAGGAATATAAAACTTAAAAATTATTACCATTCCTACTTGAAAGTCTGTAAAGTATACTGGAAAATAAATATTAGTGAATTGAGTGTCGACTTCTAGGAAGATGGCGACCAGGTAGGCAGCAGAGAGAGAACCTCCCAGAGGATTACCACCCAAACAATGAAATATAGCAATATGAAGACAGAAATGTGGACTTCCGGGAAGAAGACGACCAGCCAAGAGAGTGAGTGCGGAGGGAAGAACGGCTTCAGCTCCTGAACCCGACAGAGAACGCGCTACTGGGACAAACTGCGACAAACTGGGCAGCGCTCCGGGATCCCGCTCAGAACCCCACCCCCACAGCCAGCGCTGCG